>QJPP01002276.1:0-246803 GCA_003996215.1 Jaltomata sinuosa
TTCCAGCGGCTGTAGTGGTTACCACAATTCTCGGCAGGTAGGTTTGAATAGTCAAAGGTTTTCTCAACTGAACTGTGATAAAGGGTTGCGCTGGCGATGTGGCGGCAACTTCTTCTGTGTTCCAGATAGGCACGATAGCTCCTTCCAGGTCATACTCTTCTTCTAGGGTAATCATGTTGACTCCTCGATTCTCATGATCTGGTAGAGGATTGTTGTTCACATTTGGAGGAGTATCGGTGCATTTGATTACTCCCTTTCTGATAAGAGACTCGATCTGGTTCTTCAAGCTAAAACACTCCTCCGTGTCATGTCCTTGTATTCCCGAGTGGTATGCACATCGCTTATTTCCATTGAAGGTTTGTGGTATCGGATCAGGGATTCTTCCCTCAATTGGCTGCAACAAACCTGCTACCCTCAACCTTTCAAACAATTGAGCCAAAGGCTCGGCAATAGGAGTGTAGGTGCGGGTATTTCTGGCTTCAAGATTAGGACGTGGTCTTGGTGCATATGTTGGTCTATTTTGGTGAACTGGAGCTTGGACAGGGGCATATGGCTTCGGTGGATTTTGGTATGCTGGCGCTCGAGGTGGGTTATACTGTGGCTGGGTACTATATACTGGAACATATGCGAGAATTTGGGAGTTGTTAGGGTATCGGTAGGATGGTCCTCCGTGCTGGTAGTAAGGTGCGACGGCTGAGACGTCTTCCTTCTTCTTCTTGATACCACAAATGGAACCTGACTGTATGGCCTTACTTGCGGCTTGCAGTGCGACCATAGACTGAATTTTTCCGGACTTAATACCTTCCTCAATAAAGTCTCCCATCTTGACCAAGTCAGCGAACTTCTGGCCCATCATTGACATCATCTTGTCGAAGTAGACGCCTTCCTGAGCTCGGATAAAGTACTTAGAGAGTTTATTTTCGTCAAGTGGGGGCTGGATCCGAGCAGCCTCAGTCCTCCATCTCCATGAATATTCTTGAAATGATTCAGATGGCTTCTTTTGTATGTTAGCAAGTGAGAATCTGTCCGGAGTGATTTCGGTATTAAACCTGAAGCGACTCATGAAATCTTCGGCCATTTCTTGCCAATCACGCCATTTGCGAGTGTCTTGGCGAGTGTACCAAGTTAGAGCTTCTCCTGACAGACTTCGAATGAATAGTTTCATCCTCAATTTCTCGTTCCTTCCTACGCCGACCAGCTTGTCGCAATAGGCTCTTAGGTGTGCGTGGGGATCGCCCTTTCCATCAAATACATCAAATTTTGGTGGTTTGTACCCAACCGGCATATCGATGTCTGGGTGGATGCACAGGTCTTCATAGTCCAGACTTTCGGTTCCCCTGGTGACTTGCATGCTTTTAAAAGCCCTTTTCAAGCCTTCAAGTTGAGCTGCTATCGACCTCTCTTCATTTGACCGGACATCCCTCTCCAATCCTACGTATTGACCGACCTCGTATGGTACTTTGACAGCCGTGGATGTTGCGAAAGTAGGAGCTTCAGTAGCATATACCAGTGGAACAGGCATTTCACAAGTGACATGTGCCTCCGGTATGTGCTGCAGTGTTGGGTGAATTGGAACAGTGAAGTTCTGCGTAGGCGAGGAAAGATTAGGTGCAGCCCTAGCAGCGGGCGGACGAGCAAGTAGATCTTGAGCATAAGTGGGAACAGGTGGTGTTTGCTTAGGCGCGTTCGTTAAGTCGGCGGGAGTGACCGGCCGCAACTCGGCACTTGGAAATTGGAATTGAGCGGGGAAGGTAGCAGCTGTAAGCTTAGTCAAATCCCGCACTTGGCGTAGTTCTTCTTTCAAGATCTCAATCTCTTGTGCCATGTTGGCCATTTGTTCGTCGTTTTGAGTGTCCATCGGTTTTCGAGAACTTTCGGCGCCATCTACTGGTACCATCGAGGCGTTGTTAGATTCTTCGCTCATTTTTCCTTTAGATCGGAGGTTGTATTGTGATTCCGCCAGTTTGCAAATCGACACAAATCAACCTTTTTGGGGGGTTTGATAATAAACATAAAGAAAAGAAAAGAAAGAAAAAGGAAACTATGTTAGTTTGGGAAATGTTGGAATATAAAACAAATATATACGCCAAGTTGGCAATATTCACACAAAATGCGTCCTAATATGGAGCCTCGTTTTGCCAGAGGTAGGCCTACGCTGCATACAATTTGATAATAAATGATCCATTTTGAACATATTTAGGATTTGAGATAAACATGACTTTTCATTAAGCAAAATGTGGCTTTGAAAGTTTACAATAGATAGGCTTGATGGGAGCCTGAAAATGAAAGACATGGGATGGCCACTAGGGCGTACAAAGGGATGGGCCGTGAGGCTCCTTTAGGGAATATGAAAAGGTACAAAGGGAAAGGATAACCTAGGGCCACGTGGGACCGTCATCACTATCGTCTTGCGGTGCCGGATGATACTCTGGAGATCCAACGGAATGGTGATACCTAGGCTCTGAGTCTGTCTCTATCATCCCCCCATCGTTAGGATCATAAAAGTTGGAACCGGTCTCAGAAGCCACCTCGGGATCTTCTTCCTGATCCTCCTCCTCAGGGTCTTCTTCCGGATCCTCTTCCAAATCTTCCCCCATTTCTTCCTCTGGATCTTCTTCTAGATCCTCGGGGTCTTCTTCTGGCTCCTCCTCCGGATCTTCTTCTGGATCCTCGGGCCCTTCCTCTATCTTTGTTATCAAGTAGTTGACGGAGTCTGGGACAATCTGGTTGTACATTGGCGTTGTGATCTCCATTCGGGGAAGCACCTCTTCCCTAACCCATCTGACCCACTGGACATCTGCCAAATCCCTGAATCCTTCTGCACTCGATTGAGCCAAGTGGCTCACGGTCGTTCGCCAAGCGTAGTATTCCGGCGTACACCATTTGTCTCCTCCCATGTACAATGTGATCATATAATCCCATTCAGCCTTCAAGTTCATCATTTGTACCGTTGGTATCACAGCACCGTAACTGTCCTCATATAACGCCATGTTTGACCACAAAGGTATGTCCTGGACCAAGCCGAACTGTCTTAAAACACGGAGAGGCGCATATGGCTGGATGCCTCCCAGTCCTATCAACTCGATGAAATACAAGTATCGAGCTCTGATGAAGGCCAATCCTGTCATCCAGGGATATCTCCACTGAATGAAATCTCCGGTAAGATTGGTCAGAAATGTGCGCCATTCTTCTTCTCCTGTGGGTGCATATGTCCAATATCTCATACGCTCCTTGTGAGTCTGAATCCTGTTACGGGCATCGATACAGTAGTCCATTTGTGGGTGGCGGCGGTAGAAGTGTTCTACAGCCCAAATTTGTAATAACAAATTGCAGCCTCCAAAGAAGTTGTGTCCCCGTGTGCATGCGGACAACGATCGAAACATCTCAGCAAGGATCATGTGTATCAAGGTAAGTCTTTGCGGCTCTGCGAAGACATTCATCACTATTGGCAGGATATTGAGGTCGATGCAATGAAACCTCATCGGGAAGATCATAGTTCCCAGAAAAGCCAACACAAAGACCCTCGGTCGCATGTATACCCACTGTCTGCGGGTACAGGCGAATTCACCTCGGTGTTCGTCAAAACTCTCGAGACGACCGTATCTTTCGAAGAGGTAGTCCAACTTCACCTTTCCTCCTTCTACATTTCTCAGTGATGGAAAAATGTGTAATCCTAACAGGCTCAGAAAGTCTGCCTTCTTTATGGGTGATGGGAGTACCGGCACTCGTCCCCTTAGTGGTAGTTCAGCGAAGTTACTAATCTCCTCCAAGGTAGGAGTGATCTCAAAATCCAGAAATTTGAAGGTCACAGTGGTTGGGTCCCAAAATTCCATTAATAAAGTGGTGAAGGTTTTGTCAGCTTGGATCCCCATAAGTGACAGCAAAGCCCCCAGCTGCTCCCGCACCTCATTCCCGTGCGCTACTCGGATGTTTCGCCACCACTTTTTTAGGTTGTCAGGTGCTGAGATAACCATCTGGATGTTTGGTAAGTTTTGGTTGATATTCATCTGAAAGAAAAGGTAAAGGGTATGATAAGTTTGTTTATCCCAAATCCATTATGTGTTTTAGTTTGTATCATTTACGTCAATCACACACAAAGTATATGTCGTTGGGTTTTATGAAAAACCCGTTGACAATAAGGGTGGTTCCCTAAATGCAGTGTCAATCCCTGGGATCGTCCTGCCTAAGGTTATGCAACATGACTTATTTCTGGAACAAGAGTATTTTCCTAGATTTAAGAGTGGACTGAATAACTGCGAGACGGCACACTAACCTAAATGCACCGACCCTGAAACTAAGGAATCCAAAAGAAGGTTTGGGAGGGCATAAAACCCTCCGCGTGTACCACAGTGTGTGAAATGTGTACGGCCAAAGACTCGATAGAAGAATGCAAGTGAGAAAGCAGTAACAAGTAGTGTTTATCAAACAAATAAGGAACACAAGTTTGGATTTGACTTGCGTCCTTTCAAACAAATATAAACATAAATAAAGCAAATAGTGTACTGCAAATAAACAAATACCCAAATAATATTCATAAACTAAGCATGCTAAGGTAAAAACATAAGTTATCCCCAGCGGAGTCGCCACGCTGTCGCGCCCCATTTTTGAACTGGCCAAAATATGCTTGCAACATCCGGCTCTTTCTGCCTTTGTTTTGGAAAAGGGTTTAGAGTCGCCACCTAAATTTTAGGAAACTTAGGAAACCATTTTTTAATGTAAAACTCTGTTTTTAGTCTGCGAAAACGTTTGAGATTCTGAGTAAGAGTTTTGGTTACTCGAAGGGAAGGTGTTAGGCACCCTTCAGAGCCTATCCGAAGATAGTCCTTAAACTCAGTTTAGAAACAATATTTGGGAAAAGTTATTTGCTCATTATTTGCTAGAAAAGGGTGACAAAAACATATTTTTATTAATTTAAGAAAACTCAAAGTATATGACACATGCCACTACAATAGGCAAAAATATGAAATATGTTTGTGGTAAAAAAAAAGATGAAACATATGTACGTACATGTCAAAACATATGAAAAGTTTAATAACAATACTTTTATCGTAATTATAATTAAAGTATGTAAAACTTTATGATTTATAAGAAATATATACTTAAAAGCTATGTAAAAAGATGAAGATATTATTTATAATAAATATGCCTTTGTAAAATAAAATATATGTAGTTCTTAAAGTTTGAGAAAGTTTATGACATGTTTATTAAAAGGAAAGTAAAGATGACGTATGTATATTTAAAATATAGGAAATCATGTGAAAAGTTTATTATTTCAAAAGATTTGGATAAGTAAAAGTATGTAAGAAATATATTGGTAATAGAGAAAAGATATTAGAGAAAATCATATTTTTGTTTTGTAAATATATTTCATGTAAAAGGGAATTTGAAGACTTGAGTAGAGAATGAAAATTATTTGTTTCGTATAAAGAAGACTTTTATTCGTAAAGTGAAAATGAACATGCATTGGATATGAAAGAAGTATTGTGTACGTAAATGTAATTGTGATAAAATAATATATGTATAATTTAAGTAGGAAGGAGAGTAAGTAGAAATATAAGTATATATACCTTGTAGTAGATAGCATATGACATATATATACCTTGCGTTTTGAGGCCTTAAAAAATCTGAAAATCTCAAAATATATATAGAGAGTATAGCAAAATACTTGTAAAATATTAGGGTTAGAATAAGAGAATACAAGTTATTGATAAATATAAAGGAGGCTTGCCTAAGTTAGATAAAAACATTCTATAATCTAAGGCCTGAGAATGACTGAAATTTGTTTGAAAATAAATTGAATCGCTAAGTAATATTTTTGATTTTTGAAAATCTACCGCGAGTTATTTGAAACAAGTTGTTTCTTGAAACAAGCCGAAGTTAGTTAATAAAAAAAAATCTGCACTATTCACCATTTATCACTACTATTTTTGAAAGTGTTTAACCACTAATTTTAAAGTATTTAAAAAAAGGAACCCGAAACATTTGTCTAAACTAAAAAAAAGTGAAGGAAACTTACTTTCAAAATTTTAAGCTAAATAAAGTAATCCATTCGAAACTATAAACCAAAAATAAACATTAATCAAAAATCACAAAGAAAAGTACACACCCAAATAATACAAAGTTAGTCAACAAATTCAAGTAATAAGAAAAGCATATAAAAAAAATAAAGGACTAAGTATGTTAAGTTCCTTTGGAGGAACTAGTCTCCTAATGAGTGACTCCGAAACACCGCGATGGTTCCTAATAGTTGTTCGACCCAAAACATATTCGGGCCGAGATTGAGTTTCAAATGAGAACTCCAACTCTCCGGGGTGTACATGAAACAAAGAAAGGTGATAAGGATTAGTAACTTGCATAACAAAGTTTACAAAAATATAGAAATATGCCAAACTTAACAATAAAGTGATAAAGAAAACAAACATGCTATTTGGTAAATACACAAGAATATATGAAAGACGACATGTAACCATATTTTTGAAACTGAAATTTACTGCACTCAAAAATGTCAAAAATGTTTAACAGATGACACCTAATGTGAACAAAACCAAACGACCAAACACTGATTTAGTTTTCGCACTCTTCATGCCCAAAATCAGTCCGTTAACATCCCGATTAACCACGTGATATACAGCTAACGAAACTAAGTGCAATATAATCAATGTGGAAAGATTTGCTTCACCATATGACAGGGACATATGATAAAGAAATCGAAGGTAAACGGGGTCACAAGTTTAGTACAAAATCAAGATTTTCATTAAAAGAAAAAGAAGCTGCCATGTTTAAAACCTTATGTTCAGTTTTTCACTTATCTTGGTCACATTACTACTAAGTGAGCACATAAACACTTCTACAATTAAGAGCATTCGCTGCTTAGACCAATTTAAAGCAGTACGCATGTGCATCCAAGCTCAACAGTTAAACCAGAGTAACATAAAAGGCATGTCTACGTGCTAATTAACTCCCATGGATTCATTAGGATATGAAATCAGTCCAACAGTTTTGGAGACACCCGCTTACTTGAAAAAAAAAAAAAAAAAAAAATAGCAGCCACTATTTCTTCTCGAATGGTTTGACACTACTTTATAAGCTAACCAAACTCATATTGAAAACATTTGAACCCGCTCAATATTGAAACGTACAGGAAACTAGTCAAACGAAACCAACTTGATTTAGTAGCGAACCTCATGCTTGTTTAAACGTCCTTAAAACTCAAATTACTACTTCCAAATTCATGATGTAAAATCAAACAATAATAGTAGACTTGAAACATACCTATAAACTTCAATCTAAAAAAAAAAGTAGCCAATTACCTTTCGAAACTTAAAGTGAGAAGTTTCAAAAATCCCATTGAAGTGAACAACTAGCCTAAAGTGTAACTAACAATTGATGCATTTTCAAGTGTTCGAGCAAAAGGGAGGCAGATTACTATACTTGAAGTTTTGAGCCTTTTAAAGGTCTCCTCACGCTAAGATAAAGGGCTGCCCGTGTCATATAAACAAGCAAGGACGTAGGTAAGCCATTATTGTGTCCGAAGTATCAAGAGTGATATCAAAATAGTTCAATGAATATATATGAAGACTCCAACCTTCCTATAGTTCATTTTTGAGGCATTTAAAGGTTGCAAAGATACTCTTCTAATACACCATCAAACTATAAATGCAACCAAACAAACCAACAACTATATTACTTCAAATTAGCCACAATAATTCAAACCAAACAAACACCACCATTTACAACAATTAAGCCAAGTTTTGAGTTGTAAACACTTCACAAACACATAAGCCAAACCAAACGGCCAAGAACTGATTTTTCGTTTCACATTTTAACACCTAAAATCAAACAACTAACATCCCGAGTAACTACATAGTAAACGATTAACAAAATCCAAGTGCAACGAAATTAAGACGGGATGATTTATACACTCTTGGAACTCAAGCGAAGTCAGCCAACACCCAAAGAGAAACGATAACAAGCATAATACAAGAAGATGAAACCAACACTACCGATTTTAATTCAACCAACTCACTGTTAAAATTTCGCTCCCCTAAGCAGTAAAACGAAACTCTATTGATTTCTCATATACAACACACCAAACCAACCACACACGGCCAAACCGCGAAACCAAA
Source organism: Jaltomata sinuosa (assembly GCA_003996215.1). Taxonomy (NCBI): domain Eukaryota; kingdom Viridiplantae; phylum Streptophyta; class Magnoliopsida; order Solanales; family Solanaceae; genus Jaltomata; species Jaltomata sinuosa. The sequence continues at coordinate 8,127 of QJPP01002276.1, forward strand.
CAAGGTGCTCACATATTCTTCTTTACGAAAACATATCATACCCAAAACAAGAGGAGAACATAAACTGAGTTATAAGAAAGATTTTTACCTTGTGTTGGGCAGCGATTGAGGCCGTTGAGTGTCGAGTTTCAAACTAGCTGACTCCGACTCCGACTCCGGTTATCCGAATAGCAAATGAGACAACAAGAGTGAAACGAATAGTGAGTATGCAAATCGACAGTGAACCAAACAGAGAACAATTTTTTTTTTTGATAAGCTGTTTTGATAATAGTTTCTGATTTTCCGCCCGTCTGTCTGTGTGTGTGTGTTCGTGTGTCTGTTTCTGTGTGTGTTCCCTCCGTGTGTGTGTGTTCTCCCTCTTTGTGTCTGTGTGTGATAAAAAAAAAATGGGGTCCTAAATCTGTTCTTTTTTTGTCCTTTTATAGCCGAAATTTTGGGGCTCAAACGGCTCTTTCCAAGAATTCAAAATTTGAATTCTTGGAAAGCCAAGTTGCAAAAGGAAATGATGAAAATCAGAGAAAAAGGAAGATGAGATGCCTACCTTTTCAGGCGGATGGTGATGGGTCGGAGGCGGTGGAGGTAGACAGTCGGGCAACGGCTGGTTTTCTCTTTTCCGAGGTCTGCAACCGGCGGTGGCGACCTTTTCGAGGCTACCAAAAGCCTCCGAAAAGGGGAAGGGACGTTGTGAGGTGACGGGAGAGGGTGTGGTCGCCGTTTGCCCGCAAAATCCGGCGGGTCTTTGGGGTTTGGGCGGCGGCAGCAGGGTATGGGGGTGGGGGTTGTCGGTGGTGTTGGAGGCTGAAGTGAGGGGTATGTTTGTTTTGGGTGAAATGGAGGAGAGAAAGTGAATTAGGGTGGGTTTAGTTGAGAGGAATTTGGGCCGGGTCAGGGGTTTTGGGCTGGGTCGGGTGGTTGGGTAGTGGGTTAGGAGTTTTGGGCTGAAACAAATAAGGGTCTGGCCCAAAAATTTGGGTAAATGGATTAATTTGGTAAAAAAATGTGATTTTCCCTAGTAGTTTTCCCATTTAATTAATTTAACGATGCTTCTTTTATCCTAATTAATTTTCCAATACGTACATAGTTGATTAAGAAATAATTTTGATACGCGTAATCGCAATCCTCAATTGATAGAACAATATTTAGGAAATGTTATAGCGATACGATAAAATTTCATTTAGAATAAAAGTTACTATACCAATAACTTGTTAAAAAGAAAGAAATTATAAAATATTTTTGGGATGATTTTATAAGATGCAATATTTTAGTAATTATTATTATAAAAAATAAAGGAAACCATTTTTAAAAATGATTATTGGTGCCAAAATTTATGAAAAATTAATATAGAAATAAGAAAATTATTTTTGGAAAAAGTCCTCGGGATTAAGAAGCATATAAAAATTAATTATGGGAAAAAGGAGGGCCAAAATTGGGTGTCAACAGTCGGTAGATGGCTAACGGCATCAAGTTTATGTTAGCCCCCAAGTCACAAAGAGCCTTTGCAAAGTTAAACTCTCCTATGGTGCAAGGAATAGTGAACGCACCCGGGTCTTCTTTCTTTTGGACTAGCGACCTTGATGAAATGGCGCTACAATGGTGGAGGTTGTCTTCCGCTTCAAAACTTACCGACCTCTTCTTTGTGATCAAGTCCTTCATGAACTTGGCATAACCGGGCATTTGTTCAAGCGCATCCACCAGAGGGATGTTTACTGATATCTGTTTTAGCATGGTCATGAAGTTCAGGAACTTGCTATCTTCCACTTTCTTCTTCAACCGTTGTGGGAAAGGAGGTGGTGGCCGAGGCATCATAGTTGGAAGTTTTTCAACTTCCTTGCTTTTATCCGTGAGCACTTGAGTAGCATCTTCTTCCGCACCGGGTTTTTCAACAGATACTTTCACACCCTCATCGATCATATTTTCAGCATCCACTAACTCATCTTTCTCAGCAACGCTACCTTTCTGGGTCTGAATTACCGGATGTGATTTCGATAATGTCTTACCGCTTCTGGTGGTGATTGCCATACAATTTCCATCATTTCTCGGGTTTTAAATGGTGTCACTCGGCAATGTTCCAGCTTTCCTTTGATTTAGAGACGCCGAGACTTGACTCATTTGTTGCTCTAACTGCTTGATTGAGGTGGAATGAGAATTAATCAACTGACTCAGTGATGATAATTCAGATTTCATTTCCTTGACTCCGGAGTCAGTAGATTCTACCTTCAACAACATCTTTGCCATCATATTCTCTAACTTGGACGTCCATGTTTCATTGCTACTTCTTTCTCGGTTACCAGGTGGTACGTACAACCCACCTCTATCAGTTTTATTCATCCAGTTCCCCTGATCACGGTCTCTGTAGCCAGCTTTTTCATAGTAGTTGTCTTTCTGATAGTTCCGACCTTGGTTTCCCTGGCCATTGGCCTGGAAACCCCCCAAATAATTCGCCTCCTCATCAGACTCGAACTCTGCTGCTCTACTTTGGGAACCCACAACTTTCACTTTCTCCATGTCTCCTGACAGCAAATGTTTTGTCAAAAGGTCCATTTGTGTTTTCAGATGGGCCATATCTTGGTCCCGCTCTTCCTCTCTCCTGCGTTGTTCTGCTGACATACCGACTGCATGAGTGCTAGCAGCCATCTCTGTGTCCCGTGTATGCCAGGCCCTGTTGGTTTTAGTGAGCCGGTCCAGAATAGTTGTGGCATCGATAAAAGTGAGACCCATAAACACTCCACCTGCTGCATTATCCAGTGTCAGCTTGGTAGCCAAATTTAGTGCCCTGTAAAATGTCTGCATCAGGAAATTGTCGGTCAACTGATGGTTAGGGCATTGTGTCAGCTTCTTCTTGAACCGCAACCACATCTCATGTAACGCCTCATGAGGTTGTTGTCTGAAATTGCTAATTTCATCCCTCAACTGTATCATCCTAGAGGGAGGAAAGAACCTTTCTAGGAAAGCTCCTTTCAACTCTCCCCAGGTTGCGATAGAGTCGGGGGTTAGCTCTGTCAACCATAGCGCTGCCTCATCAGATAGAGACAATGGAAACAACCTGAGTCTAATCGCGGTCTGACTTACTCCAGGCAATTCGAACGACTTACAAATACCCACAAAGTTCATCAGGTGTCGGTTTGGATCATCACCAGCCATACCACGGAACAATCCCTTTAAGTTCAACAGCTGGAGCATTGTGCTAGTTATGTTGAACTTGGCCCCGGGCGCTAGTGGAGGAAGAACAATGGCGCCTGTAGCGCCAACTCCGTCTAATGCAGTATCATCCTCTATATCTTCGGCATTCAAGTGATGCTGATCCTGTTGAGCCTGTTGTTCTGCAGCGAGCCTTGCTGCCTCCGTTTGTTGTGCATTCATGGTTTGCCTTAGCGTTCTTGTGAGCTCGGGGTCATAGGGTAATATTGGTTCACCCGAGCGTCGGGTACTTGGCATGCACAACTCAGTACCTGTAAAAAATAAAAACAACAAATAAAAGTAAAATCAGGAAATATGACTAAGAGTCAAATAAACACACCAGACTTAATAAACAACCGTATTCCCCGGCAACGGCGCCAAAATTTGATACGCCCAAATTACAACTCCAATTACGAAGCGTAAGCGGCTGTCGTCAAATATAGAACCCAACAGAGGTTGGGGTCGATCCCACAGGGAATAAGCTGCAAATTAAGTCGTTAGTGAATTAGATGACTAGTAATCAATAGTTTCCGGTAAATAGGGGGGTTTGTGTGAACAATATTTGATCAAAACAAATAATAATGTACGATGAATAATCAATATGAGAGTGAACTAGGGAAGTGTTCACCATGGCGTCGTAACAATGTCGACTCAAAGCTTAACCGGGTTCTTTCTATATGCATGTCACGATGTGATTGAATTAATGGTATCATCTAAACGTTTTCAACCCAAATAGACGAATTTTCTTTTCAATTCTCTCGAACTTGAAAATGTGAGCTTGCTTATTTCAATCCTAAAACATCAAGTAGATTAATCTAGTTACAACATTAATCATAAGACGAGAGTTGGTAGTCTCGAATCCTCGTAGTTAATCAAATTTCCCGGTTTTAATCTCTTTACTCAAGCAAATTAAACCTAGGCATGTCCTAATGTTTGCAACCACTAGAAAACGTTAATAATGAATGATTAACAACGTTACAACATAAAGATTGAACCCTACACTACCCGGAATCTATATTGCTACTTTCGCCATGGCTCCCACAACCCTAGTTGTGGGAAGTTAGTTACTCATGCTATTAGGAGAAGAGAAGAAAATCATATTCAAAATAGAAAGAAGAGATTCTTATGATATATGAACACAAGCTTCAATTATCCAAGAACAAGAAACCAAGATCCCAAGAACAATGGAAGAATATGATAAAGAAGAAGACAAACGTGTTTTTCGTGTTTCTTCCTCTCAAAACTCGCTCAAAAAATATCCTAGAACTATTGGGTAATGAATAATAAAATAAACCTAACACAGGGTATTTATAGTAGTCCAGGAAATAAAGTCCAAAAATAGGATTTTCGGAATCCCGCGTCGCGTTTGACGAGTCGCCTGACGAACCGTCGCCACTGCGACTGGCCGTCACTCCCTGCCGTCGCCACTATCCAGTGCATGCCATTTTTTAGCTCTGACTTGACGGTTTGGCTGACGGTCAGTCACCCATGTGACGGGCCGTCACGCTAACCGTCGTTTCTATCCAGTGCGGGCTCTCCTTGAGCTCCCACTTGACGGCTTGGCTGACGGTCCATCACGGGTGTGACGGGCCGTCGTGCCAACCGTCGCCACTATCCAGTGGCTTCTTTAGCTGATGCCCGGTTTGGTGGCTCTCCTGACGGTCAGTCACCTGTGTGACGAGCTGTCAGGTCCTCCGTCAAGCCCAACCCTTGTTACTTAGCTTGAGTATTTTTACTTCCTTTTTATCCTTGTCTACATTTCCTGCAAATACAACATAAAAACATCAAAAAAACACAAAAGTTGCTCGAAAACTTGCGAGTATTCTTAGTTAAAGGTGTCAAAATGTTCCGTAGACTCCAGGCACATCAGGAAGTCACACGTCTAATAAGAAATTAGGCATGACATACGGGGCTTGTTATGGAACCCTAGGTCTGGCTCCTTTTCATTTCTCATTCTCTTTATTTTTCTAAATTCCTATTTGAACGAGAGGCACGTATCGTAAAATAAATAAAAGAAATATTTGCTATAATTCTAGCTATGATTAAGATCTTTCTTTGCGTAACTAAATCTCTATTTTTAATTCTTAATCATGACATGTGTCTTTCATTTAAATAAAAATTTGGAAAAATAGAGATAATGAAAAATAGAGAGGAATCGGATTCTCGCATCCTTGGGTAGCCCACCTGTGTTGGTCAAAAAGTTGGCAGTTTAGATTTTTTCCAAGTCCTCTAAATGGTACATTGACGAGGACTCCCTTCGTTCCTAAATACTTGTACAGATGACAAGTATTTAGGAACAAAAGGAGTAGTAATAGTAGTTTTTTCGAATTTCAATATTTTAGAAAAAGGTACTTTATTTGTACACTGTTACAAAGTCGTGTTAACTCGATATGTAATTAGAAATTCTAAGTTTAGTTACTAAACCTTTGTATACTAAGAAATTCTAGTATACAAACTTTTCAAAGTTTAGTAACTCAACAGCGTAGAAATTCTATTGGTACATTGTGACTTCATTTCGTATCGCTTTTTCTATAACTTTTCTTATTGCAAACGCTTCAATAATTATAGACTTCTCAACAAATTGAATCGAGGATTCATAGGCATGAAGCAAAACACTCTTGTTATCCTTGTCTTCTTTGATTTAACTTGTAACTCTGCATCAACAAAAAATAAATTTTTCCACGCATTTAAACACTAATTTCAAAATAAAATAAAAAATTATTCCAAAAAAAGTGAATAAATTGAGTTTAAAAAGGCTTCGTGCCGCATTGGAGTAATCCAATATGTGATTCCGCGCGTTCCACATATTGACAATCTCGTCTCAACTTCTTTCAGCCCCCTTACATAACTTCGCGGAGATCTGTGTTTTTGGTAAACAGTCACTCGGGCCTGGACACTGCGATCTCCTTTGTCAAGAGGCACCCCTTCTCCCGAATTCTCCCGAAGTTACGGGGCTATTTTGCCTTTATTTAGATAACACCTTTTACTTATGTATCGAATACAAGGAAGAAAAAAAAGAAACTCACTTATTTTCATAAAAAACATTTTCGATCTCGCCGAACACACCTAAAAATCAACATCACTGTGATCTGAAAAGATGGAAGCTCTATTTGACTTTACAAAGTTGCATCCATGGGGCATCTTGGCTCTACCAGATTAAGCACGTTAACAACATTTTATTGCAATTTGTAATTAAGTGTCTTGCTTTCACCATTATTGCTCTAGTCACCATCACTGTCACTAATAGCATGACAACAAAGTCATCACTTTGTATGAGGACATTAGTCGAACTTGCAAGAAATTTAATACTCCTTCAGGTACTAATTTATGCAAAGGGTGGGCATAGTTTTGGCCAACTCATAATCCAAAACTTTTAGATATCCGAAAATTCAAAATATTTGTGCCGTATATTCAGCCCTATTCATATTATATGTGTTCAACGCTAATAAACTCAATTTCCAAAAGTCAAATAGATTAGTACCCTCACCCTACTATCCTACCCATTGTAATGTTAAGTCCAATATGAAATCACACGGTATAGGCAACAGGGTAGCCTCAATTCTTGTTAACGATAGAAAGTTATAAGGAGCAAACTATTAGGTGAATTTTGAAGGAAACAATCACACGATATAGACTACAGAGTGACCTCAATTCTTGTTAATGATAGAAAGTTATAAGGAGCAAACTATTAGGTGAATTTTGAAGGAAACAATCACACGATATAGACGACAAAGTGACCTCAATTCTTGTTAACGATAGAAAGTTATGAGGAGCAAACTATTAGGTGAGTTTTGAAGCAAACAATCAAGGGAAAGCATTCAATTGTAGGTGAAAAGGAGTAAAAAGATGGTTCTTAGTCAAGAAAGCATAAAATTTCTTTCACTCTAAAATTTTCGTTTCTTTTTCTCTGTCTCCTAAAGCTCCCATGACTTTGCCACAATCCCACAATCAAAGTTCCAAATGTCTCCACAGTACTGCTTTTTGAGGAATCATTCATTAATTATCTTTTCCTAAATAGTAGTAATTGCACATTTAGTAAACACTAGTCAAATTCTGAATGAAAAAAATAAACTGACATGTGCATTATGTCACATAGAGTCAGCATCAAATCTTAGCTTCATCAATATATAAACATCATCAACCCCTTACACTTTCTTCATCAATCCAAAGAAAAAAGATTATCAATTATGGCATCTTCAAACTCTATTATGGTTTCATTTTTCATAGTGATCCTATTGTGGAGTTCTTGTTCTGTTCTTTCTAATACAACCCCTGAAAAGTTCTACCAATGTATTTGCAAGAATTCTGATTTCTCTGACCCTTTCTCCACAGCTTTCTTTACCCCAAATGATGCTACTTTTAACACAATCTTGAATTCCACAGCTCAAAATCTCAGGTGTTTAATGTCATCAGTACCTAAACCTGAGCTGATTTTCACCCCAATGACAGAACCCCATGTCCAAGCTGCTGTCATTTGTGCAAAACAGCTCAGTCTTCAGCTCAGAGTTAGGAGTGGAGGCCATGACTATGAGGGCCTCAGCTACATTTCTGATTTGGGGTCTCCTTTTGTTATCGTTGATCTCTCGAAGCTTCGAGGGATTGACGTGAACATAGAGGAGAATTCAGCTTGGGCTCAGGCTGGTGCTACTGTTGGTGAAGTCTATTATAGGATTTCAGAGAAAAGCAAGACTCTTGGATTCCCTGCTGGGCTCTGTACTAGTTTGGGAATTGGTGGTCACATCACTGGTGGTGCTTATGGTTCCATGATGAGGAAATTCGGGCTTGGAGTCGACAATGTGATCGATGCTCAAATCGTTAATGCCAATGGCACGATACTCTATAGGAAATCGATGGGTGAAGACTTGTTTTGGGCTATTCGCGGAGGTGGAGGAGCTAGTTTCGGGATCATACTTTCTTGGAAGATGAAATTAGTCACTGTTCCATCGACTGTCACTGTTTTCACTGTCCCGAAAACATTGGAAGAAGGCGCCACGAAGATTTTGTACAAGTGGCAACAAGTTGCTGACAAAATTGATGATGGTCTCTTCATAAGAGTAATCATCAATGTTGTGGACAAAAAAGAGGTAAAAGGGGAAAGGACTGTTCAAACAACTTATAACTCATTGTTTCTTGGAAATGCTGACAGACTTTTACAAATAATGAATGAAAGTTTCCCTGAATTGGGATTGACACAAAAAGATTGTACAGAAATGAGTTGGATTGAGTCAATTCTGTACATCGCAGGGTACCCAACAAACACCCCACCACAAGTACTCCTCCAGGGGAACTCACTATTCAAGAATTACTTCAAAGCCAAATCAGATTTTGTAAGAGAGCCAATACCAGAAACCGGACTCGAAGGCCTATGGAAAAGGCTCTTACAAGAAGACTCACCATTGATGATATGGAATCCCTATGGAGGAATGATGGCTAATATATCAGAATCAGAAACTCCTTTCCCACACAGAAAAGGGGTCATTTTCAAGATTCAGTACTTAACTACCTGGGATCAACCTGATCAAGAATTAGCCACGAAACACGTCGATTGGATCAGGAAGCTCTACAATTACATGACTTCTTATGCATCTATGTTTCCAAGAGAAGCCTATGTGAATTACAGAGATCTTGATTTAGGAATGAACAAGAATATGAATAGTAATTCCAGCTTTGCACAAGCAAGTGTGTGGGGGAACAAGTATTTCAAGAACAATTTTAACAGGCTGGTGCAAATAAAGACTAAGGTGGATCCAGAAAATTTCTTCAAACATGAACAAAGCATCCCAGTTCTTCCTCCTACTAGTACTAGGAAGAGAAGAGGGAAGAGAATTAACCATTAAAGTGATGTTAAAGCTATGTATTTGACTAATAGTAATAGTATGCTTTTAGCCTGATCAGTGTCATACTTAATGTTGTTTAATGTGGTGTAATGTATGGTTTTGCCAAGATAATATAATTCAGTAATTTCATCTAGTGTTTGAGGGACTCTTGTAATATTAGTTAAATTGGTAATGAATAAATATTTGAATTAAAATTAATATGCATATTTGATAAATGATTTCCAGATTAATCTATTACTGTCTTATTAAACTTCAAAGTAACAGTTTTTATATGAATATAGGAACTTAAAGTCATTAGTACAGAAACAGATTCTGGCAGTGTGGAACTATTAACAACTTCAGTTGGGCTATGAATCATAATTAATCACAATGTTGTTAATATATCGTTAGTATCAAGCGTTTATCATCATGTCAAAAAGCTATAGCAACTTTATTTCTTAACTAAGTCCACCAAGCAAGCGTCATGTTCGATCATGACTCCGGCCCAGGCCATCCCAAGCCCCTCGTGAGCTTTGCCATAAGCAGGATGTTGGCGTTACGCAACATATATGTAATAGGTTTAGAACAATGAGCCTTAGCTTGACCAAATAGTTAGTAAGTGGCAGTTTTTTTCCACGCTTAATTGACTTTTGATGACCAATTTACCTACTAACCATATTAAGTCAATCAAACTTGCACAAATGTCCCTTATACCTAGAATTTGTCGTTGACTTGTAAATTCTTATCCCATGTGCCTAAGAACCAATATCTGCCTAACTTTCAGCATATCCTGTTGAGGCAAATTATGTTGCATTTGAATAATGAGTTTTCAAAGAGACTAAACTTCTGCACTTTGACGTACGTGTCAAGGGTAATATTGTTGGTGCTTAGTAACAAATTCATCCAACTAAGTATTTTTTTATTTTTTTTGGTTTACGTCCCATGTTCGATACTCGCATTGGAGCCCGACTATATTTGGATCGCGTGTTACAGGGCCCATTCTGAGGGTAGCGCTCCCAACAAAAAAAAATCCGTATCCAAGATTCGAAAGCGATACCTCTGATTAAGGGTGAAGGACCCCAACTATCCCAACACAATCCATATTGGTCCAACTCAATATTTTAGATAGAGCATAAGTATATATCTGTCCGTTAAAATTTTAACAAGATAGTATATATGAGCTCATAATTTTAGAAGTACATCAAATTTAGACGAATTTATCAAATTTAAATCCTAAATATATCTCACATAGGATATTATATTCCCATTTAATTTCAAGATAGATTTCAAAAGCGAGAGACAAGGTGGAAGATGAAAGCTGTATACAACTAAGAATAAAGGACCTAATTAGAAAGTACTGGTTTTATAAAGCACAAATGAATTTTAAGATATACTATCAGCAGTGGCGGAGTCAGAATTTTTGCCAAAGGGGATCAAAGAATAAAGAAGCAAACACGCAAATTTGCAGGATGAAAAACGTAGCGAAACGGGAAAGGAACAGATTAACCTTAACCCAGTAAATTTAACTTACCTTTTCATAGCACGTTTAGCATTTCTTCCTACTTTTACCTTGCTCCATCGAGCCTTCTTAAAATTTCTTATGCTTTTTTTTCTTTAACTTTTTTTAAAGATCCGAGTTAGTGTCTATTCAATCATATGTTACTTTGAAAATCGTCAAGATTTCTAAATATGTGTAAAAATTGAGTTACATATATTATAATGCATATTCAGAAGATAAATAAATAGCATTGCCGATTTTTTAGTTCAATTTACTAGGTTCATCATTTGTAAAAAAGATAAATGATAAATAAATCAAATAAGTTTAGTTAGTTTCCATCTCTCTAGAATAGAAGTGGAAAAAATAGAAAAGAAATGCCATGAAATGAAAGAAAGAAAATTTAATTAAATAGATATTGTTAAAAGGATATTCACGACTTTTAAATTTAATTTACCTTATTTTAAGAAAATATTTTTTCTATCTCAATTTCAAATTTAATAACAATTCGTCATTTTCCAAAAGAGTTTCTTCGAATTAATACATGAAAAAAGAATTACGCAGAAACAAAATGAGTAATAAAAAGAAAAAAAAAAGATGTGTGCTTAATAAATTTGAACAAAAGCAAATTAAAATAGAGAAATAGCATAAAAGAGAAGAATAAGCAAGAAGCTTTGCTTATGGCCTATGGACTTTCCAAAGCATTAAAAAAGAGGAAAAAATGGCAGCTTATGGGAATTGAACCCAAGACGTGGGGGATATTGACGAACCCCCTTAACCACTAAGCTAGGCTTCTCATTTGTTTTCAAGGGGTTCATTTTAATATATATACTCATAAATCCAGAATTTGACCTTACGTATATAGAGTAATTTTTCGACAAAGGGGATTCGGGTGACCCCCCTGGGCTCCACCTAGCTCCGCCCCTGGCTATCAGCATCAAACACGACTTTATAAACTATCACGGTATAAAGAAGAAGATAATAGTGAGAAAGCATAACAATTCTCAAGGGAATTAAGTAGTGTAAAGCCTCCAAGAAAGGAATAAAAACAATCATAAAAGAGTGTGATAACTGGAATACAATAAACAACAAATGATGGTAAATAACAAAAGCAAAAACTATAGGAATATAGCTAGTACAACGGCGATAAACACCAACAAGCATAAATCCTCGAAAAGCAAATCAACACTCCGCTACCTACTAACCTTCTACCCTAATACGCGGCCTTCACCCCCTCATGTCTAAGGTCATGTCTTCAGTAATCTAAAGTTGTGTCATGTCCTGCCTAATCACCTCTCCCCAATACTTCTTTGACGTACCTCTACCTTTCCTCGTACCCAATCTCTCGCACCTCCTCACTGGAGCGTCTGCGCATCTCCTCATCACATGTCCAAACCATCTTAATCTCGCTTCCCTCATCTTATCCACCACGGAGGTCACTCTCGCTTTATCCCGGATAACCGCATTCCTAATCTTATCGCTCCTAGTATGCCCACACATCTACCTCAACATCCTCATTTTCGCAATATGCATCTTTTGAACATGGGAGTTCTTGATTGGCCAGCACTCCGCCCTATATAACAAAATTAGTTTAACCACCACTCTATAGAACTTACCTTTAAATTTTAATAGTGCTTTTTTATCACACAAAACTCCGGATACAAATCTCCACTTCATCTACACCGCACCAATACAATATGTGATATCATTGTCGACTTCTCCGTTTCCCTGGATTACAGACCCAAGTACTTGAAACTTACTTAAATCCTAATTAGATATTCCAAGAATTCTTCAACTACAGTCTACAAGTGACAATCGGCATTCGGCAAAGTTGTTTTTCTTTTAAGAAATAGTAACACATTCCCAATGCGGCATTCCTAGAAATTTCCAAATCAGTTAAAGTCCATTAAAAAATTACACCGATTGAATTACAAGAAGACAAACTACAAGTCCTCAACTACTAGATAACTTTCATCGTTCTTAACGAAGTGCCCTGCACTGAACTATACTACTTTTGTAGATGATTATATGTAACTATCTTTTTCAAGTCACATGCTATGTGTAACAATACGATAAGCATAGTGTACAATACTTGTAATAAATCCTCAAAATATTACTCCCTTCCAACAAAATTAATTGCTTGGTCATATATCTTAGATGTTTGAATTATTCCAATTTAGAGTACCAAAAATCTAATATATACCTAATATGCTCTTCCATTGGTGATATCAAAACATGGTTTCCATAGTACTACTACTAATTTTCTTTCTTCTTACAACACCAAGCTATGGAAATCTTCAAGAATTTGCTACATGCATGGCTTTTCACTCTACTTCAACCTCTTCAAGTGTTATTCACTCCCAAGAATCTCCTTCATATGCATATCTTCTACAAGAATCTCAACAAAATCCAAGATGGTTGAATTCAACATCACTACTTAAGCCATCATACATAGTGACACCAAAGACACAAAATGAAATCCAAGGGGCAATTCTTTGTGCCAAGAAGCATGATTTACAAGTTAGAATGATGAGTGGAGGTCATGATTATGAAGGCCTATCATTTCTTTGCAAAACCCCATTCATAATCCTTGATTTAGTCGATTATCGATCGATTAGCATCGACATAGAAGATGAAACTGCTTGGATTCAGAGTGGTGCAACCATTGGAGAAGTTTACTATGACATAGCCAAGAAAAGTGACATTCTTGGATTTCCAGCTGGCCTATGCCCAAGTGTTGGTGTTGGTGGACACTTCAGTGGAGGTGGCATTGGCACCTTGATGAGAAAATATGGCCTGTCTGCTGATAACATCATAGATGCCAATTTGGTTGATGCAAATGGTACAATCCTAAACAGAGAAACAATGGGAGAAAATATATTTTGGGCAATTAGAGGAGGTGGAGGAGCTAGTTTTGGAGTAATATCAGCCTGGAAAGTGAAACTGGTTCGCGTTCCACCCCTCGTGACAGTTTTCACAATTCGCAAGAGCTTAGATCAAGAAGGTGTCAAACTTGTACATAAATGGCAATACATAGCAAGTAAACTACCCGAGAGTCTCTTCATTCGAGCACTTATTCAACAAATCGATGGAGTTGATAGCCAGGGGAATGTGAAGCAAGCTGAAGTATTGTTCAATTCACTCTTCTTAGGACTGAAAACAGACCTGGTTTTTATCATGAACACGCACTTCCCTGAATTAGGCTTGAAAATGGAAGATTGCACGGAGATGAGCTGGATAAAGTCCGTCCTCTACTTCACGGGGTACCAAAAAGGAGAGCCATTAGAAGTCCTGTTGGATAGAAAAACACAATACAAGAGCAACTTCAAGGGAAAATCAGATTTCGTCATTGATCCAGTACCAGAAAGTGTTTTCCAGGGGATTTCAGAGAGGTTTTTGCACCAGAAACTGGTTTTCATGATAATGGATCCATTAGGAGGGAAAATGGATGAAATTCTTGAATCTGAAATACCATTTCCTCATAGGAAAGGGAACATTTACAACATACAATACATAGTGAAATGGGATTCAAATGAGGGATTCAAACAGCATTTGGATTGGATCCAAAGTCTTTACAAGTACATGGAGCCATATGTGTCCAATTCACCAAGAGCTGCTTATATCAACTATAGGGATCTTGATTTGGGAATCAATCAGCAGAGAAATTACTCGAGCTATCGACAAGCTATCATAACTTGGGGTACCAAGTATTTTAAAGGTAACTTTCAAAGATTGGCAAGAGCAAAGCATCAAATTGATCCAAGCAACTTTTTCACAAATGAACAAAGTATTCCTCCTCTTCTTTGATCTAAAACAAAAGATGTGACTTCACAACTTTCTCTATAATAGTTTTTGCATTCTTATCTTTCAGCTTAAAAGACAAAATAAACCATAAATGCCATTGCAAAAACTACTTTCAGTTCAAGCAGTCATAAATGTAAGTTATGCAAAAGATGACTCATCAGTTCATTCTAATTAAGTATGAAAATTAAACTGTTGTTCAGTGCTCACAGAAGAAAACCACTTCCTTAGACATACAATGGTACTGTCATATTGAGTTCCAACTGCTGCACGCAAGTACCGGACACCGAATAAGAAATTAAAAAAAAATAATTATGTTGATATAAGTGGTACACCCATGATCTTAAAATCCTAGATCCGTCTCTGTTGCTGCTATTCCGAGAAAATTGAATAAATCTGTGCTGAAAACTATGTTTGTATTCTAACAAAGTTTATATTTGAGTCAAAACAAATCAAAACCTCTATACGTGAGATATAATGTGGCAAATAACTTCAGCCTATTTGGACTAAGCCTGTGCACAAATCGGTTCAATCTGAATTTTCGAATCGATTCAAAGCCATTAGGATTATACAATTCGAGTTTGGTTTACAAATTCAATTATATTATGATTTTTCGATTCGAATATGATTGTGTATATTTACTAACCGAACCAATTGAGAAATCGAATTGTGTATACACGCTAAAAAATACTAATAATTTGTGTCTAAGATTCTATAGCCCAGGCCCAAATCCCAACCCCGACATTCCCTCTCCTTCAATATTTCCTAGATGGCTAGACCTATTGCGTCTCTAACTCTCATGTTGGTTGTTGGCTATTGGCTACTGGATTTGTATGCTTGCACAAGTTGTCGGGCTTTTGTTTTGCCATTTATATGCTACTAGTTTAGTGTACGTGCGTTGCACGTGTGCATCACGTCAAACCATTGACTTTAAACAAAATATGAATAATATTTCTTTTCGTTGCTTTCAACAATAAAAAATAAAATTCAAGGCTCTTTTTTGTAAATGAAATATAAAAGTGAGCACCTAACCAAATGAGAAATTTCAGTGATACATAGCCTTCTATGTTAGTGTATGTGCGTTGCACATGTGTGTCACGTTATAAATAAAATTAAGTATATAAAATGAGCAAATTATTACGTATATGACTTATACTATTGAGTACACAATTTTAAAAAATTATGTAAATATTATTAAGCAATATATTTGAGTTACAAAATAAATAAATTTAATTTATTACTAAGTAATATTACATAAATAACGTATTTGATTCACTTTCAAACTTAATTGAACGAGTCTATTATAACCCCAAATTTATAGGTTCATCATTCAACTAAAAACTCTACATATCAACATTCAACACTTAACTAAAATTTTATATTTTAAATTTAGCAAATAAATTTAATTAATGATTTAACCATAATACTAACGAATAATATACGAAAATATAGTTAAATAACATAATCAAAATTAAATCACAATTAAATAAAGAAAGAAAAAAGTACTTCAATTTAACCTGTTATTGCCCACGGAACAGATTACTTTGAATGCTTAATAATAGTAATTGCAATCTGTGCACATTAGATAAATCTAATAATGTTATAAAGGAGAATTCTTGAAGCATACACGTGACGGTTTGGCATTGCAAAGTTCCGCATAATGTTTTTCGCTCTTTTTCTTACCTAATAAAAATTTACCGAAAAATCAAGTCTGAGATGGCATTACGTTGTGAATATTATTTTGTTATTTATTGAAAAAAAAGTGTTCAATATATAAAAGTACAAAAAAAATTCTCCAAGAAAGAATTAATCAAATATGAAAGAGATCTATTATAATAAAGAAATCTTTTCCACCAAAAAAGGTAATTCTAGTTATGGTAGAAAATCAAGACAAACTTTAACAAAATAATTAATATTATTTCTTCGTTCAATGTCATCTCAACAATAAAAAAGCGTATGATACACATTTATTTTTAAAACCTTTTGAAATATAATATTATTAGGTTTTAATATATATTAGTTTTTATATATAATTATTATTTTATTTGATGAAATAGTAAATGACGATTTTGTCTATTGTAAAGTCTTTTAATGAAGGGCAAAAAGTTCAAATCACATTATAAGGTCCTTCACACTTTTAATATAGTATAGATAAGCTTGTAGTTTATTATTTTTTTGGTTAATATCTTGGTTATTTAAGGCTTCAATTTTAAGATTTCGTTACTTTTGGTTATGTTTGCTCCAATATTGAAATGAAAATAGTTGTTTGTTTAATTTTCGAAACCAAACAAATCGTTTTGTGTAAACGAATCGAATTGGACCTACAATGGATCCAACTTGGATGAATTTTTTTTGAAAAAACGAAATATGAAATTTCAAACCGACAACAACCAAATTCGTGCACAGTCTAATTTGGAGTATAACCTGCCAAGTTGACCAAGAAGAGTAACGTAACAAAGTATTGTTTAATGACAATACACAAATATATTTAACTTGTTTGAATTTGAAATAAAGAAGAAGAATTATTTTTTTATCCGTAAAGAGCAAATATATTGAAGGACCAAAACTGCTAAGAGACATATCTTTTGGACGATTTTGAAACTACCCCAAACATAATAAACCATTCTATAATTATTATTTTTTGATAACTAAGAAACTTTTCCATTACCAAAGTGAGAATTACACTGCAGAAAACAAGCTTACCCCTGGACATTGTGCCCTAGTGATTAAGGTTGCAGCTAGCCAAATATATCATACCTATTTGTCAACTAGGATAAAAGTTAAGAGTTCACAATTTTCTAGTTATTCTAGATTTCAAATTCCCTCAATAATAAACTTCTTGTACTATATCATCTTCACAATCATTTCAGCTGCTCAAGACTTGTATTGAAACACACGATTGTTCCTCTCTTACCACACGTAGTACTCACATTAAAATTAAAATAAAAAGGAAGAAATTAAAACGTAATTTTTTAATTATAAATTATCAGCAATTCACACATTTCCTTAAGAATTGTAGAGTGTAATTACACTCAATTACCTGCTAAATAAGCCAAACGGTATAATTAAATCCAATTACACCAAATCTGATTCCCAGAATGGCTTTTCAAACAGACCCTAAGTAAAGAGATTACATTTAAGCTTTCGAAAAATTGGGCCATTTGTTGTAAAAATAAGAAATTGGGCCATTTGTTGTAAAAATAAGAAATTGGGCCAAAAAGGCTCGTGTAAAAAATAGAGAAATTTTCACAAACAACTACTATGAACTTAATCACGTCTTCTTAATTATATTTTGCCTAATTACAATCCGTAGCAATATTTTCAATAACAATTGTATAATTTCGGCATACAAATACAAATAGAGTTGAGTTGGAATCTCGGCATACAAATACATTCCGTATTGTATATTTTGTGAAATCTTGAAATCTCGACATACAAATACAATTTGTATTGTATATTTCGTGGAAACTCGCATACAATACAAATTTGTATTGTATATTTTGTGGAGTCTATGCAAATACAAACTATTGCTACATACAAATATATATTGTATATAACAATAGTTTTAAACTCTCAGCTGCGAAATGTACAACAACAACAACAACAACAATAACATACCTAGTGTATTCCCACAACATGGGGTCTAGGAAGGGTAGAGTGTACGCAGTCTGTACCTCTACCTCAAAGATGAGGTAGAGAGACTGTTTTTGATAGACCCCCGACTCAAGACAAAGAACAGTCTAGAAAAGACGTAAAAAGTACAAGAGACAATAGGAAGTAACAAAACAACATATAGTAACATAGCAACACTACCACAAAATAATACCACGAGAAATCCAAGAACAAGAAACTACAAGCGTAGCACTACGACTACTGGTACGGACAACAAGACAAAACACTCCTACCTACTGGTCATAGACGCACTCGTACCTACTAACCTTCTACTCTAATCTGCATCCTCCATACCTTCATATCCAAGGTCATGTCCTCGATAAGCTGTAACTATGTCATGTCATGTCTAATCACTTCTCCTCAATATTTCTTCAGTCTACCTCTACATCTCCTGAATTTATCCATAGCCAACCTCTCACATGGGCATCCGTGCCTCTCCTCCTCACATGTCTGAAACCACCTCAACCTCGCTTCCCGCATTTTGTCTTTCATCGACGTCACTCCCACCTTATTTCGAATATCCTCATTTATAATTCTATCTCTCCTAGTAAACTCACACCTTCATGAATAATTATAATAAATTATTGATATAGAGCGTAATTAGAGATGAATGTTTGGTACGTTACGTAATTTTTTCATAATTTTATTCTAATGAGTAATTTTCCTTATCTTATTCTCCTAGAGTAATGATGAATTGACAAAATCCAAAGTTGCTACTATTTCACGCACATGCACACTTGTTTTGACAAGGGATGAGTTGTACCCATGACTAGCGCCAGATTGTTTAGATCTGTTTGCCTTCATTTTCACCCAATTACCCCAAACCAGCTGTTCCTTATTCTGCGGCCAAGATCTTTCAATAACTAACTCAAGTAATCTGAGATTTAAAATGAGATGAAAAGAATTAATTAAAAGCAGAAAAAAGGGTAAGTAAAAAAAAAACTCCTAAAAACATCACATCATACTGCCAGCCTTGTGTTTGGGATACTTGTAGGTTTTGTGGTCTGCACAGAGAGAGAGAGAGAGAGAAAGAGTCCTTTCTTGCTGAACCCACTTGGGATTCTTTCAATTGAGAAAAAATCTGTGCTGAAAATCTCAAATCTTGACCTGCATTTCTCTCTGTAAGTATTTTCTTGATTCTTGAGGTTTGGCCCATTTATGAAATAGATCTCTGTTATTAGGGTATGTGGGGTTTTGAGATTTATGTCTCTTTTTTTAATCTGTGTGAATTAAGTGGTGTGTGAATGTGCATTGTGGATTTCGTTCCTTCACAGTTTGTGAAGAAAAATTGGTTCTTTACATGTAAATTGGATATTGTACTCCTCTCCGTTTCAATTTGTTTTTCTTGTTTTGATTTAGCACGGAGTTTAAGAAAGTAAAAGATCCTAGTCAAAAGATAGGAGAGCACCCCTCTTAAGGAGTCATTTTGCCGAGTTCCTTCTTCTCTCAAGTGCCCTAGTATACTCTACTTGTTCACCTGTGTTGGTTTGGGGTACGGTCAGTTCACTAGGAGGATCGCCCTTCCAATTGGACTTTTGAATCTTGTGGGCTTAAGCTAAAGATATGTAGAATGTATCACAATGTCTTTTAATCTTGTGGTATTAAACATGCCATGTGGAAAGTTTTAAAGAGTTGCCGAAAAAAGGAAAGTAAGACAAACAAGCTGAAACGCAGGGAGTAATATTTAGCTCAACTTGGAATTGACATAAAGCATACCTACAAGCTTACCAGTCTCCATAACCTCTGCTTATGATATAATTCATGATTCTTACTTGAAGAATTAAAGGCTTGTAATTTCATGATTGATCCAAGTCTGTGATTTTGAGCAAGTTGCTTTTGCATAATTTATGACTTGGGGTTCTAACAATATCAAATATACTGTGTGATTTAACTAATCCATTACGTTTTCTTTCTCGTTATCCTTTTTTTGGTCAAACGAACATAGAAATGACAATTTGAAGGTAACTGGAGAATGCATGAATCTTCTCTGCCTGTATAAAGTAACTAGCAGGACTCAACAAGTATATGTAGCTTCCTGATACATTCATCTCATAATTGCAAAGGAGATCATTTTCAAGTATTTCTTTTATCCCAATGTGCTAAGACTGGTATACTGAAAATTTGGGGAATCTTAGTAGCTCAGCTGGCTACCTACCTGAACTTTTACCTTGTCGGTGAGGGTTCGATTCCCCACCTTGTAATCCCCTCCCCCATTTTCCCTTCCCCTACCCCCAATTTTTTTTTTAAAAAAAGAAATACTGAAAATTTAATGCATTCTTCTATAAACTGAATGTTATGAAAAATCAATTTCTTGTGTACTTGAGGGCAAATATTTAAATATTCTAGCCTGCTTTGATACTTTTTGCAATCCTTTTTCTCGCTTTTTTATTTGCAATTTATGGTATCTCTTTACTTCACCTCTGGGGTAAAGGTACGGTTTGCGTACATTTTACCCTCCCCAGACCCCACTATGTGGGAATTTATTGGGTATGTTGTTGTTGTTGTTGTTGTTATGGTTCCTCTGAAGCTCTTACCATTGTATTTACTTTGATAGAGAGCAACTTGATATAAATAAGACCAGTTTACCTAAGCCATTTAAAAGATATTACTAGTAGTTAACAACTGAAATGAAACCGGCAGAGTTGCTCCATTTTTTGCCGTTGTTTGTCTTATCCCCGGTAACTAATAACTTCCTCATTTCCCCTTTAAATTTTTTGATTTTCCTATCTTATGTTAGTAAAACTTCAATCTATTGGGAGCAATTTACTTTTACTTTTGGAACCACATATTTAGACATAGTAAAATCTCCACTCTTACTCTTGACGCTTTCCTTGTCAAAATTTGACCTTTAAGTTTTAATATCATATATAATTTGCATGATGTTTGTTTGATCAAATACACTTGTCTCATAAAAAAAAAAGGAAATATGCATGCTTGTGCAGTTTGCCAAAATTTTCCTTCAAAATAGTTGCATTGAAGTAGGTAGGCCAAGCTATTTTTGTTTGAGTTAGTAGTTCTCCCAGAGCACCCTGAAGTAAATATGACATGAAATATTGTCCGGACTCAATTATAGAGCTACTTAATTAGTTTAACTTAAGTTCCCAAAGGGATAGAACGACTCACCAAGCGCCAAGTTGTGTTACGAGTAAAAACATTTAAAGATAAAATCATCAAATAGCACCTTGTGGGTGGCTATATGATCTGTCTTCTTTTTTCTTTATTGGAACTGTTCTCATCTCAATAGGTGCTCTTGAACTTCTTATCAAATATTTCGTGTAGAACCATATCTTAGGAGCCTTCTAACTACTTTCTGTTTCCTTTGCTATGTCTATCAATTAGCTGTTGTGTCCCACGATGGTTGCACAAGGCTTCAAGGTGGATTTAGATAAACCACTTGTATTCCAGGTAAAACTCTACCACTACACCTTATATTTTTTCCTTCCGTCCTATTTTATTTGATACTATTACAATTTGGGAAGTCAAAGGTTTTCTTAACTACATTTTCTTCTCAAATTTATTACTATATAATTTTTAAAATATTTTTAATTATTAAAAAACATCGTAATTTATAGCCACCTAATAGTTGGGACTATGTTTTAGCCACATTGATATGTTTACTCTAGGTTTTATGCTTTCTAGGAGTCTCTTAATTCATTTGAGATATATATGCCACTACGAAATATAGAAACTTCTAGTAAGGATTCATATAGCATACTCCATGTCCCCAACTAGCTTAGAATTAAGCTGTAGTAGTAGTAGTTGTTGTTGTATAGTATTCCATTTGCTCCAATTACATGACACTCTTTCCATTTTGGGGCATTTCAAAAATATTTGATGGAGTTCTGCTGATAAATATTATTCTATACATTATTTTTACAGTTTTAAGAATTTCAAACTCATTAACTATTTAGCTTTTCAACTCTTATATGATGCTTTCTCTATGAAACTCACTTTTTAGTCATTGCTTTACTTTACTATTTTCCTCCACTCTCATTAATATAGGACACCGGTGAAATTCACATCCCAAACTCCGTGTCCAGTTAAGCAAGTGCGTTCACTGAAATTGTGATGGAGGAGTATTCTTATATGTAGTTTCAAAATAATTTATAAAGTTGATGAATCTATGTAAAATGTCTGCCGAAAAGTAGAACATTTGACCCTCGTACTCCAAACTTTGTTATTCTTCTTGGGATGGATGATGTATCTTTTATTTAGATCGGCACACATGTCTTTAAGGTTTACCTTATGTCCCTTGATCTTCTTTGCTGCCAATCATCAGGGTTTTTCATTATGTAATTAAGATTATTCCAGTACGTAGTAGCAGTCAGCAGAGAGATTTTCCTTGTCAATTCGTTTTGTTTCAGTCTATGTCATTATTTAGCTCCATAATGCATTTCTTTATTCTACTTGTCAAAGTACTCAGAATTTTTTTAAAAAAAGAATGACAGGAAAGAGGTAGAAAGGAATAATATATGGTGATGTTTTTCCTTCTCATGATCTTTCAGATGGGAAACTATTTATGGTTTTACTGTTGCAAGATCCTTTTCTTCTTCCTCTTTTTTTTTGTTCGATAAAGTTTTTGCAAAGTTTTCTTTGTCGTCTAACAGGTTTCTTGGCCCAAACCCCTTAATTCCTGACTGATTAGTAAGTAAATTGTCTTATTACCACTTGTATGTTTTGACTTCTCAAATGTGCTCTCAGGTTGGCCACCTTGGAGAAGATTATCAAGAGTGGGTTCACCAGCCCATTTCTAGCAAGGAAGGTCCTCGATTTTTTGAAAGTGATTTTTGGGAGGTACTGTTGCAGTGAGAACTATTCATTTTTCTTTGTGCTTGAATTTTCATTTGCCATACGTGTCTATGTAAGACAAGATTGATAGAAAACTTACTAGAGTGCATACCATACAAATACCCCACGTCACGTGAGCTAATTCATTTTCACATCATCTCGCTATATACATAAGGTATTGATACTTTTTATTTATGAAACAGTTTCTGACTCGCACAGTTTGGTGGGCAATTCCAACCATATGGCTTCCAGTTGTGTGCTATAGCATCTCCAGATCTATCCGTATGGATTGTACTGTTCCAGAGGTGGCACTGATGGTGGCTTTTGGCATTTTCATCTGGACATTGATGGAATACACTCTTCATCGTTTTCTTTTCCACATCAATACAACGAGCTATTGGTCAGTGCTCTCTGTGTTTCTTTTTGTAACCCGAGAAGGGAATGTTTCATGTCTGCACTTCCTGTGCCTGGCGTTTTCTCTGCTTCAGGATCTTTATTCCTAGGTTCTTAAACTCATGTTTTGTTACAGGGGAAACACCCTTCATTATCTTCTTCATGGCTGTCATCATAAGCATCCCATGGATGGTCTACGGCTTGTTTTTCCTCCTGCTGCAACGGCTATTCTCCTTGTACCAGTATGTTGGATTTTATATCTTAGCATCATTATATATATTTTACCTCAGAACCTTGGTTTTCTTTTTTTTTTCTTAAAAAAAAATAAAATAATTTCACACAAATCTAAAAGATCCCAATTTCAAATGGTTAAAACCGCTTGTTAAATAAAAGATAATTACTCTCTCCATTCCTTGATTGTTGCTTCATTTGGTTTTCAGAGGTCAAACAATGCTCTGCCTAATAAATGAAGAAAAAACACTAAAAAGGAATTAAGTACTTGGAGGGTATACATCAGATATTACATGAGAATCCACTTGACAAAATCTAGTTCGATTTTGGAAAAGTCAACATGGCCAAAGCAACTAAAGGAATATAATACTAGCCTGCTTCAACAGCTAGTCAAAGTTGGTAGTTTATATACAAAATGTTGCTAGTTGAAAATCATAAGTTCTTATTATTTGCTTTCCCCAAGTGACATTGATCACAACCATACTTAATACTGAATTGTGCCAGTATGCTGAAGAACAATGACTATTTGCTTTTCCCACAACTTTTGATACTGTACTTTGTTATTGCAGTTCTGGAACTTGATCAAATTCCTGGCGACTCCCTCTACTGCTCCTGCTTTGTTTGGAGGTGGCTTATTGGGCTATGTTATGTATGATGTAACCCACTACTACTTGCATCACGGACAACCAACAATTAAAGTGCCTAAAAGTCTTAAGGTAAGAGGAGGATATGTTTTGGCTTCATTGTGGTTATTTGGTTACTTACTTTTTTGTGATGTCTCCTGTCATGTGTAATAACTATCAGTTTGGGAAGATGCTTTTAGACCCCTGCTGGTTTCTTTATTTAACTTTTTCAACTACTAACACGAGATTTGTTATAGCCTTGCAAATTATGTTAGTCACTTGTGGTACTTGAGAGTTGAGGCTGTTGTTTCAGGTTATAGTTTGTGGTTCAATCTTTCTTTAGGGTAATAAAGAAGCGCTCCGCCTGGGGTTTGTATTGATTGGGGGGGTTGAAATGATAATTTCAACTTAATTTATGAATCTTGAAAAGGTGCAGCATTCTTAACCTGTTCTATGATCCTGACCGGTGATCTTTTTGCCTTCTTGTTTCACAGAAATATCACTTGAATCATCATTATCGTATCCAGGACAAAGGTTTTGGCATCACCTCCTCTTTCTGGGACAAAGTGTTTGGAACTCTACCACATTCAAAATCAGCCAAGACCAGATGATTCCCTTCGGATAGGAGAATCGCAGCACTAAGCACTTTTTATTAGAAGGGTTAGAATTATTTTTCTTTGAAATCCAGTTCCAATTTTTCATTTGCCACTGTGTTCATGTTACAGTTTAATTGGAAATTGGCATTTCAACCTTGTGACAACTTGTGTAAGGGTTACATAACCTTGCTGCAAAACATTGTGTTCATCAGTCCATCTAGGTTGTATTTATCTTTTATCATTGGGCTGTATGTTGGCCATTTATTGTATCTTGTACCAGTTTGGCAATTAGGAAAATTCGGTTGATGCATGGCAACAAATTCTATTTTTTTTCCCTATAGTAACTTGACTAACTTGATTTTCTATATATGACGTTGACTTACCACTGTCAGCAGTTGCATCTAATAACTACTATATGTTAATGCAAGGCGCGTTAACATGCAAAGGTTTTCCTCTTGTATACTTGACACTGAGCTCTTCCCTTGATATTTGAAGACATAAACCAATCTTTTGAGGAAGGGAACTCAACTAGTTGTCTTAAAAAGTAAAATTGGAGTGTGACAATATACAAGTGGGAGGAAGTGCATTGATGTTAAATTTACACATTCCTAATGTAATGGAATAATTTTAGTGGAATATCTTTTTTCATATTAAGCTTGTGTATCATGAGGCATAATGTTGCTTCTTACCTAATCTTTTCTCTTCTCTCTCTAATCACAATCTTGCAATTACCACACAAGAAGAATACAAACAAAGACTATGAAAACAAAAGTCATTTTATATAGACTTATAAAATTGTTGCCTGTAGGTTCATTGAAATATAAAAGAGAAAAAGGAAAAGCACCATAGTAGGACCTTTGTCCCCCCTCTAATAATAGTGTTTTCACTTTCTGCTTCACAGCACCTTCCTCCACTGATTGAGAATTTAAACATGCCTAATTGAAACATCTCTTTGGATTCCTTTAAATCATCATCTCTCCTTCTCTGTTTCTTCCAAAGATATATATTTTTTATTTTCAGAAAGATACGCGTGAACAGACATAAATCTTCATTCCTATATATTATTGTCCAAGATCATGTCATGTTCCAACAGTCCAACACTATAATGTCTTGACCCTTGTAATCTTCTTGCATCTTGTCTTCAGCTTTTTTTGGGTTTTGCTCTGGATTTCCCCTATTGTTGAGTCTGAATTTGGATATTTCCAAGCATGTCTTTCCCATGGAAGAAGTTCAAGAAGACAAGTATATCTCAATTGGTGAAGGACCATGTTTGTTCTCAAACTCCTCTTATAGTGGAGACTGGTTTCCCCACTTCCCTTGTGGATCTTTTTGTCAAGAATCATCAAAGGTTCATGAAAACTTCCAAGAAAAAGAGGCCTCCTCCAGTGGTAGCTGAGCCCCCTTTGAGCTCTCTTTCTTCTCCTTTGACTCCACCTTCCCCCGGATGTTGTACCATCGAGAGGTCACAATTAAAGGGTTGTCAGGAAAAAGGGGAAAGAATTGATCTTGATGAAGCTGTTGATAAAAAGATGGTGTTAATAGCACTTCTGAAGATCTTTCTGGTGGTGGTTTTGGTTTTAGGAACAAAGAAGCTTGTACTGGGAATAACCATGTCAGCTTTCTTGTTGTTTTTCTTTGAATATTCGGGAGAACGCGTCTATAGATTGCTCATGCCTTATGCAGGAGCACAAAGGAGGATAAGTCTGATGGTACAGCGGATCTGGAGATCTGCTGTAGCCAAAATGGTTGAGTTAGAAGAAGAAGATTGTGTCTTTAAGGCGCCATTGTCGCAACAAGAGTTAGATTCCTCTGATTTTGCTAATCAAATTCAAGAAATTCATGTTAAGGAGAAAACTGACGAGTCCAGTAGGGGTAGCAAACTGAATTGTGAAGGAATGGACTCAGAGGAGAAGGAAGAGGAATTGAGAATTGAACTGTTGGAATCCAAGAGAAAGAAATCATATAAATCCAAGATGAAGAAATTTCTTGCAAAGAAGTTAAGAAGGAAAATAAGTAAGGAGTTAGAGAGTCCGATGATCCGAGTAAGGGAAAATGATAAACTTGAAGATTCTAATGATTGTCAAAAGAGCTCTGAAAAAGTGGTTGATGCAACCATTGTTAAGGTAGATAGTTTAACCAGAAAAGAACAGAATTCAGCAAGTATTGTTCTCCTTTTGGTTGTTTTAGTTGGCCTTACCGGAGGCCGGACCTTTGCGCTTGTGTTTACGCTAATATGGTGCATGATGTCCAAACAAGTTTTGCTCAAAACTGTAGTTAGAATTTTTCAACTTATTAGTAGAAACCTGTGAATTGCAGACCATTTAGATAGTTTAATTTGCTTCTACTAAAGTGCTGCTTAAGCCTTGGTGGAATGCTCAACATTTGGTTGACCACTTAGCTGGAGATTTTGTATTATGTCTGGTAAAGTTTCTTATACAAAGATTAAAAAATTTCATACAGAGAATCATATGCTGCCTTGTCTTGCCAAATAACAAAGATCATAATGAATGTGTTGTCTTCGGAAAATCTTAGTAGCTCAGCTGGTTGACTATCTGAACCCTACCCCATTTTTTTTTTTAAATGTTGTTGTCTTATATTCCTTTCTTAATGCAAAAGAGACCCTATGGCATGCCTTGGACACTATAATATCCTTATATATCATTCTACCTCAACAACTCCAAGCTTTATATTTCCATCACTTAAAGACAAAGGACAATTAGAAAGTCATACATTTTCTCTTAGTACCTTTTAATTCACAAGAAAGACATTCATCTTTTTGTTTGATTGCACGAGGTGGGAAATCGAACACTCACCAACAAGGTGAAAGTTCAAATATCCAGCCAACTGAGCCACTAAAATTTCCAAAATGTCTATTTAATTGAATTGTTTCTTAAACCAAATTTCATATA
Source organism: Jaltomata sinuosa (assembly GCA_003996215.1). Classification (NCBI taxonomy): domain Eukaryota; kingdom Viridiplantae; phylum Streptophyta; class Magnoliopsida; order Solanales; family Solanaceae; genus Jaltomata; species Jaltomata sinuosa. The sequence continues at coordinate 35,628 of QJPP01002276.1, forward strand.
TGTTTTTTTTAAAAATTCGATAAAAGGAGGAAAGGGGAAGGGAATATTATGGCACTGATGGACTCTCTACCTCAAGGATAGAATACCTCCTCACCCCTAGAATTTCATATGCAGTGAAATCTCGTTATAACGATATTTCATTATAAAGTTTAATTTTATTCCGAAATTATCTTTTATGTTATATTTTACTTTTCTATAATAACATTCGATTTATAATAACAATGACATTCATTAAAGCAATATACTCTTTGTAAAATTACCCCTCTATAACAGTCATACTCAAATATTATATAATAATATTTTGTAAGAAATATATTATGTTTAAAATAAAATATTAAAATATTTATTGTAATTATCATTAATATCATGCACATAGTAAATTTCAAGTACGAATATCTAAAAAGAAAAAAAATATATATTTAAATGGTGCCCATTAGTTATGATCATAACTGGGCCAGAAAAGGTACCGATGTTTGCCTTTTTTACATTCATACTCTTTTTATTATTTTGGTTAAATTGGTTAACAAATACTATATTTCTTCTTCTTGGTACACAAAATCGTTAAATTTAACAAGTATTTTATGTCTGTTTATAACAGAAAAGGTACAAAAAATAATAATTGTACATACTTTTATTTATAACACTAAATGAGATCTAAACGTCAAATATAAGAATACATATATAATAACACTTCACTATAGCAGCCATGAAACTTTTAGAAATACGCTGCCACTATATAGAGGTTTGACTGTATGCTTGAAAAAGTAGTTGCACTAATTTAATTTTTTTAAATTTTCTATCCGATGTTTGATATTGGTATGAGCTTCGAATAATTCGAATTTATAGCCACATAAGGTTCATTAAAGGGGAGGCTGCCTGCTAAAATATTTTTTACAGGTAGGGCTCAAACTTAAAATATATTTTGATTAAAATTAAAAAAAAATATTTATCCCACCATAATTTTCGTAAACTGATAATAATAATTTAAATTTAAGGAGATGAAATTTTAAGATTCTTAGCATTAAATTTACTGCCTTATATGTTCAGATTTGATATTTTAACAAGCTTTTATGTATATAACCCTTATAAAAGATTATATGAATTCAGAATTTCAGATAAACCTATAGTCAAAAGATTACCTACATCCCGCCATTACGCTCTATTTGATAAATGAGTTCCCACAAAGGTAAATATTTATCCACAACATGTGTTTACCCCTTAGGTAATTATTTTATCCTTAATTAACCAAAAATAAGAAACAAAATATATTAATTAATTATGATTATATCAAACATTCATTAATTCGGTATAAATATTTTATCTCCTGCCACTACTACCCCTTCCCCTCACACCTTTCCCCTCCACAAGTGTTTGTTTTTAGGGAATAAATTTATTTGGTTTAATATATAATCACCTCTTAAACTTGTTAGGATATTACAGTTATACACTCCGACTAAATTATGTTTCAATTGAATACTCCAATTTTTAATAAAGTATTTTAAATAAACACTTTTGATTCAAATTTTGAATTTTTTTTTGTGTGTATTCTCATTCGTTTATTAGGTAGTTAAGTTAATTACATAAAATATATCTTTTTTTTAATTATTTGCCTCCGCCTCAATAAGTCATCAAAAGCCATGCATATTTTACTTGAGGTTGATGCGTATAATTAACTGAGGTTACATTTTTTATGTGGTTAACTTAACTATCTAATAAATGAATGAAAACACGCAAATTTTTTTCTCCAAAATTTGAATTGAAAGTGTAATTAGAATATTTTACTAAGAGTGAAGTGTTCAGTTAGAATATGACTCAACTCAAGTGTATAACTAGAATATCCTACAAATTTAAGGACGAATATTTATTAAACCAATTTAGGCTTAATACATAATTAACCCCTCAAGCTTGTCAGAATATCCATTTAGAGACCTGAATTAAGCCTTGTTTCAATTGAACACCTGAAATACTAATAAAGTGTTTCAATTGGATACTTTTTATTCAAATTTTGAATATTTTTTTTTGCATGTGTTGTTATTCGTCTATTAGATGGTTAAGTTAATCAAATAAAACATGTCATTTCTTTTAATTATGCACCTCAACCTCAAGTAAAAAATATCTAAGGTTTTAGACTTTATTGAAACAAATGCGTATAATAAAAGGAAATGTCACATATTGCGTGTTTAACTTAACTACCTGATAGATGAATGAAAGCACACGCAAAAAAGAAATTCAAATTTGTACGAAAGTGTGTAATTAAAATACTTTATTAGAAGTTGAGGTACTCAATTCAAATATGACTTAATTTGAATATTTAAATTTAAGAAGTTGTTTACTCCCTTTGTCCCATATTAGTTGCTCACTAGTCACTATACTAAAAATAGTTGTCCCATATTAATTGACCACCTTACTAAATAAAGAAAGCATTAATTAAAATTTTCCCATATTACCCTTATAATTAATTCTTTTTGAAAGTGTTCAAATTTGTTTGTAAAGTTTCAAAGAAGTTTTTAAAAAAGTAAATTAGTAAAACAAGCTTCTTATTTATTATTTCTTAATATGCGTATAAAAGAAAAGTGTGCAAATAAAATGGGACGGATGAAATATGTATTAAGCCACCAATTTATATCTATTGTATTTACACAGAGACCATTAGTCCATCCCATAAACCCAAAACCCAAAACCCCAACCCCCTTTATTACAATCTTTTCAAATTCCCAAAACCCCTCAAAACCTCCTTAATTCTCTTTTCTTTCCCACAACAATCTTTCCTCTATTTGTACCCCCTTTCAAAATTCACAATATATGCATGTACACAATCACATTTGTATATCTCCGTCGCCAGTAGTAGGTACTATCTTCTTCAGCCTTTCTTGATTCTTCATTATCATTGCCACTAATAGGTACTATCTTTTTTCTTTCGAGAAATCTTAGTAATTCAGTTGATTGATTGACTATCTAAACTTTTTCATCTTGTTGGTGTGAGTTCGATACTTCTCCCATTAGCCCTTCCCCTCCCCCAATTAAGTTAAAGGTACTACGTATCTTTTTTCGAGAAGTCTTAGTAGTTCAGTTGGTTTGTTGGCTATCTAAACTTTTTCATCTTGTTGGTGCGAGTTTGATCCTTCTCCCATTAGCCCTTACCCTCCCCCTAATTAAGTTAAAGGTACTATCTTTTTTCGAGAAATCTTTGATTGGCTACCTGAACTTTTGATTCCCACCTTGAAATCCCCTCTTCCTACCCCCAATTAAGTTAAAGGTACTATCTTGCTTCAGCCCTTCTTGATTCTCTGTTACTATTTGCCTATCTTGTAAAGTAAGTCTCGTAGCCCTTTTCCTTTTTGAGGGGTATCTTTCAAAGGTAACCACTCAACCCACAAGCATACTTTTTTTTGGTTGGTTCTTTTGGCTGATTCTTGAATTCTTGTTGTCGTAGTGAGGACCCAGAAACTGATTTTTGTTTTACAGGAGTGAAATAATGATTGGTTAATGTGTTATACATGTAATCTGCATTTTAGAAGTAGAGTTTTCGTTAATCATGTAAGATTCCCGTTATAAATGCAATGTCTTTTGATACTGTGTACATGTATTCCATAGTTATTGCTTGGTGTAGAAAGGTACAAACTGATAAAGACTCGTTTGTTCTGATAATGTTGTGCGGTGAAATTAAAAGAAGGAATCAATTTTTGGACTCTGAACATGCTGCTGTCGAAAGGTGTAAACATGCAACGACTTCTCTAAAACCTTATTAGCTGTTGAATTAAGTATTAACATGTGGATGGATATTGCTTACTTCTCCTGCTGCTGGCTTATTGTCAATGGAATGAGTATTCAAATCTAATTAGGGAATTGTTAGTATTTACTATTGTACCTTAATATGCTTTATATATGACACATGATGGAAATTAGACTGAAGTACCTTTTTAGTATAGGAGTTGAATTGTTCTAAGTATTCAATTCTCCTGGCAAAGCGATGGAAACTGGAAAAGGCCCAGCGAGTGGTCCAAAGAAATTACCTTTCACGCCTAAGGCTATCATACACCAGAGATTTGGTACTAAAGCTTGCTATAAGGTCGAGGAAGTTCAAGAGGTTGTACAAAATGGATGTCCTGGTTTAGTGATCCCTCAGAAAGGCCCTTGTCTCTATCGCTGTTCTCTGCAACTTCCAGAATTTTCGGTAGTCTCTGAAGCCTTCAGAAGAAAGAAGGATGCTGAGCAGTCTGCTGCTGAGAAGGCGATACAAAAGGTTTTGTCTTATTCTCTGTTCTTGATCTATTTAAATATTTGAAGCAGAGGAGCAAGGCTTAGCCGTAGGAGGTATGTATTGCCGATGTCATGTCATGGCTAGTGCAAGAGTACTACATTTTCTGGAGCATAATCTGACATTAAGGGTGTCCCGTATTTAATGTGTTCTTTTAGTGACTTCATGCAGTCTGTTTTTTGGTTGACAGTGGTGATGTTGAAGTTGATTGACACTCTTTCTTATTATCTTTGCATTCCCTAGAATTAAATTATTGTAGCATCCCCTCGGATCAAATAGTTTAGATGCTGCACTTTTTTTTGATGAAGTAGTTTAGATGCTGCACTTACTATTGACTTCCACAAGTGCCTGACTGTTCGGGGCTCTAGAATAGCCCAGTACAAAATAAAAATAAAAATTACGACTCTGGTAAATTGGGTTTCAACTCAAGGAAACAACTTTTTATTTTTTATTTTGCTGAGAAGTCGGGTTGTAGAATTCAACTCTTTATCATAAAATTTTCATTTCACTTGAAGTTTATCTAAGCTAAACATGCACTTATAATGAGTGCTGCAAATGAAGTGGGAAGTTGATGATTTTTTTCTCTCTCAGCTTGTCGCATAGATATTCAAATATCTATGAAAAGTTCATCATTAGCTGATGCTTGAAGTTTATCTAAGCTAAACATGCGCTTATAAGTTATAATGAGTGCTGCAAATGAAGTGGGCAGTTGATGACTTTTTCTCTCTCAGCTTGTCGCATAGATATTCAAATATATATGGAAAGTTCATCATTAGCTGATGCTTGTCGCTTATCTGTAATTCTGCACGCTCTTGTGATCAGTTTTAACATATGAAGTGGGCAAGTTCTGATTTTTGTCTCAGCTTGGAGCTTAGATTTTCAAATGTCAATGACAAGCTAATGCATTAACCACTCATGGTTGTTGTTTATCTGCAGCTAGGCATCCAGCCTAAAGAAGATAATCTCTCTGTTGAGCAAGCATGGGATGAATTGGCTGGTCGACTATCATATTCATTTTCAATTGAGGTATGCAACTCTATTGGTGTAAAATGTGGTGATGCAATTTTTTTGGAGTTAGCCGAAACATTACACAGTTTGACTAGTCATGGAGATTAAGTGGGAACTTTGACTTATATACATGTTTATTGGCATAAGAAAGTATTTAATGAAATTATAGAGACTTATCTGTGAAGCTGGTTTCTTAACAGTCTACTATGTTTTATTAATATAGTTTCAACAAAGACAAATGACATGAAATGCATGCAAGAGTTTGTGAGATATTTGATGCTCATAAAAGTTTGTTAATATTTTTTCGTTGCATTTTCATTGAATCCAGCGTCAATTGATAATTACTGAGTTATTTGTGTGAGTAGGATTAAATGATGTTAATGGATTGACTAATAGGATGTAGTTCATGAATGCAACTTTTCTGCAGCTAATGAACTACGTAACTGATGTTATTTACGGTTCACTTTTTTCATTTCCGGTTGTTGATCAAAGTTCCTATCTGCAATTCACCCGCTTAGTGGTCACTTCAGAGCAGCATTGGCGAGAGAAGGTCACCTCAATGGATTTATTCCTGTTGCAGCTATTGCTGCGTTTGATGCAAAGATTAATAGCTTATGTAAATATATATCTTCTGAGGAGTCAAATCACTTGTTGGTGATGTCACTTATTATTGAAGCTGCAAAGAGATTAACAGATTCTCTCTTGTTCTCTGAAGAGAAGCTTTCATTGAAGAGGCTTACTCCACACCCTCCTGAGATTATACAGTCTTTACTAAAGAATGAAGAACCTAATTTGGCAGAGAGCATTTCAATTGAAGCAGTACGTATTCCATCTTCAGCAGAGACGACTGTGGAATCTGTGATACTTAATGTCTCTTCTGGCAATTATTACCTGGATGTTATTGCAAAGGAACTAGGGGTAAAGGATGCTTCTAAGGTTCTGATTTCTAGGTGAGAAAAAGTACACAGAGCATTGGACTAGTACATTGTTTGGCTGGTATAATGTTGTAATACAGTCTGCTTGATTTATATCAGAAGTCGATTTAAATGCAGTATGGTAAAAAGTATATGAGGGAGCTTCTATCCAGTGGTGGATGCTTGTGCTGGGGTCCAACCGAACCCAGTATTTTCGACAGAGTTTAAATATACATGTGAAAATCATTAACATTTCAACAAGTATTAAATCTGAACCCATAATTTCAGAAGTACAATGAATTCAGTCTAAAAACCATGAAGGTTGAACTGATCATATTTTAACTCTGTATCAGCCTATGCTTCTTTCTAGAGTTCTCTAATAGGTTGTATGGTTCCTTCTTCCATGCTGCTATGGTATATATTCTATGCATCTTGGGATTTATGTAGTTAAGCTAGACAACAATCTAGTATGACCAAAAGTGAGAACACTCCTCATAAAGTGGTTATACATGGAGGACTGGAATTTTTTTGATGGTTGGTTCAACGTGAGCTGTAAGGTAGTTTTGCATTTTATGTACGAAAAGGCTTGATTAAATAGATAATTTTTTCCATTTGACTCGAGCATTTCCTATATCTTTCATGATGGACACTTGTTTTCTGTTACAGGACTATTGGCAAAGCTTCGTCAGAAACGAGGTTGTACTTCTGTGCTCCAGAGTCTATAACAATTGGCCCATCATCAGAGTTATACATGAAACAAGCTAGTTCACTTAAAGGATATGTCAATACAATCGCGACTTACCTATCTGGTCAAGAAATATGTGGTGATGTGATTTTGGCGTCCGTAGGATACACTTGGAAATCTACTGATCTTTTTTATGAAGATTTATCCTTGCGTGTATATTACAGGTATGTCCTTGGTATCATTTTTGAGATTTAGGCAGCGAAGTCTGGCTGAATCAAAACTTAGTCTAGCTTATTCAAAACCAGATTGGCATATAGGATATGTCAGAATTATGATAGTCGTTGTAGTTCCCCCCTTTGATCTCAGTGTGTTGAGCCAAGTAATGACACAGTGAATTTGCATGATGAGTTTAGGGTGCCCAACACTCGAGACCTGAAGTCACTATGTTGTACTTCAGGAATTTCTTTTCTTTCTTATTTTTGTTTTTGCCTTTTGGTTTCTTTATTTAACCTTGATGCTCAGTTTCTATTGTCGATTTTGCATAATTATTTCTTTACTTCTTTCTTCTTCTTTTTTCATGCATAATAGCGGGGCTCATTTTCTCTTATCTCTTTTTTCCTTTCAAGAATACTTGCCAACAAGATACCTAGTGGAATTTACAAGTTGTCAAGAGAAGCAATACTTGCCGCGGAACTGCCCACATCTTTCACAACAAGGAGCAATTGGAGGGGTTCTTTTCCAAGAGATATTCTCTGTACATTTTGCCGCCAGCATCGATTATCTGAACCTGTCTTTTCAAGCGATTCCATTGAACTTCTGCCAGATTTACCTGGACGTAAAAGATTGAGGGATACAGCATCAGGTGGAAATGAAACTAATGAAGGGGGTCTTGCTGCTACGGCTGTAGCACAAGAAGAGTGTACTCTAGTCTACAGATGTACAGTGAAGATATACTCCAAGTGCCAGGACTTGATTCTTCTGTGTTCACCAAAGGAATCTTATAAGAAACAGTTTGATGCAATTCATACTGCTGCTTTAAAAGTTCTCTCGTGGTTGGATAGATTTCTTGATAAAGTTGATATGTCTGTGGAAGAGATCACATCATCTGCAAAGGGATTTGATATTCTTATTTATCCTCAACAGTTTGTTAAGGAGTTCACATTATGTCAATTTTTGCCCAAATATCGGTGGGGTAGTGCAACACTAGCAGGCAGCTTTTTGTGTCCTAGCTACACTAATGTACAGAATAACATGCTTGAAGATGAATTATCATCTGGAATGACTCCATCTAGTGGTTCTTTGGTGTGTGTGACATACAAGATATATTTAGCCACGGAAAGGGAATGCATTAAGGAACATCTTGAAGGGTCTGAAGAGTTTGAGTTTGAGATTGGCAGTGGAGCCGTATCACCTGTTCTTGAAGCAGTTGTAACACAGATGTCCATCAATCAGTCTGCATGTTTTACTATGGAATTGCCTTCGAAAGAGATTGTTCTAGCAGTGGCTCGTGATTCTGCAAATATCCTTTCATTATTGTCTTCAGGTAAGTTAGGCATTTGTTTCATTTTATTCTGATTGGTTTTTGCCCTATTTGTATTGGTTTCTAATATAGAACATACTTATCGCTGAACATTTATCGTGTCCAAACCATTTAAAATTTCTGTTGTGTTCCAATAATCTAAAGTCCCCTCTCCTCTCTGGACTCTCTGGAGGCAGGTACTTGCTTAATGAAATGTGAAGTCACTTTGCTGCGTGTGACAGTACCCTTGGAGGATAGAATGGAACAGGCCTTATTCTCTCCCCCATTATCAAAACAACGCGTTGAATATGCATTGCAGCACATTAGAGAATCTTGTGCTGCCTCTTTGGTATAAGCCTTTTCAAATGTTATTACTGTCTCTTTAGATGATAAAAGGGCTTGATTCTGATCTGTAGTCCATTGCCAGGTTGATTTTGGATGTGGTTCTGGAAGTCTGCTGGAGTCTTTATTAGCTTATCAAACTTCTCTTGAGAAAATAGCAGGTGTTGATATTTCACAGAGAGCACTTGCTCGTGCTGCAAAGGTCTGATGCATTCACAGCCCTTTGACACTGCTTTTTTACTTTCCTGATCTCTCTCAGTAATTGTCCTATAACTTTTTCTTTTTAACTGCATTTCTTTTTCTTGGTAATGATAATAAGAACTTGTGCATTTTCTATCTTAACCGTGTAGGTTGAAACTGAACTGTGATTCAAGTTAGAAAATTCCGGATCTGCAGTGGTCATCTTCTGTCAATCCAATATTTAGATATTATCCTGTGTCATCTACTAAATCCAATTTAGCCTATTATTTCAGTGCGACATTGTCCCATCTGATAGTTAATGACATTATATTTGGACTGCCAAAGCTAGAGAGATGTTTCCTAGGCCAAAATGTGAAGGTCCTTTCACCCGTCAAAAGTATCTATACGACATATATACACACTGAGACACGTGTATTTGTTTCATTACTATACCTATGTTCATGATATAGATTTTCTATTTCCATAGTCTGGTGTTGGAAACTCCAAAGTAGATACTATTCAATCTATATGGTGGTATAAGGTTATATTGTCTTGGAAAATGGTTTCATGAGATAATGAATTACATTAAAGTGAAAGAGACCTTTTTCCTCTTTTTGGGATGCCAAGCAACTTCATACCATCATCAATATAATATCATTGGCTGTTTCTAGACTATCAGAACCATTAAACTAATGAGGTCAAAAATGTTAACTCAAGTTGCTAAGAAATTTCTGATTAGCTTCATGAATCTCGCAAAGATCTTAAAAAACCTGCTCCAATTATTTTTATTTTTTTTGCACTGATGGAGCATAGTTCTAAATCTTTAATGTCTACCGCATGCAGAATGTATATGATGTAGATAGCTTTTTTGATTCCCTCAGTTATCTATTGAATTAGACTTGGGTGGGAACTGACTTTTTGTAAGGTTCCTGGATATGGATACTGATACACTTGTTAGAACCTGATGTGACCGACTGCACAATCTATGTGCATTTCTGTTCATATAAAATGCTAATGCATTGCCGTTGCCAAATTATTATTTAGACATTTTTTATTTATTCTTTCACCTAAGATTATTCTTAACTTCCAGATACTTCATTCAAAACTCAATGGAAATATAGAAGCTGAACAACCGACCAACAGAATCAAGTCTGTGCTGCTATATGAGGGTTCAATTTTGACTTGCGATTCTCGGTTATGTGGATATGACATTGCAACCTGCTTGGAGGTAATCGGTTTCTCTTCTATGGATTGTTACATAGCTTTTAGGATCTTTTACTTCTTTTTTTCTTAAAAATAAATTGAACTTTAGGATACTTCGAGTTTCATGAATTATTTGTGAAAAATGCTGATGTACCTTATATCCATCCCCAAAATGAGTTCAATGGCTGGTTATATGTATAGTCTTTTTCATTGAAGCAGCTGAGTGGATTGGTGGACTCAGTGATATGATCTGTCAACTTGATTGCTGTAGATGGTTTAGTGTGTAAGATATCATGTATTAGTATTTGAGTTCGGAAACAAGATGTGATCTGAAGTGTTTATTCTGAGAAAGTCAGTTTCTGAACCTTGTCATTATCTAAGTTGGAGACTGGTGTAACTGGCATCTTTCAAATCTTTCTATGTATTTGATTTGTAGCAGAAATCAGACTGATTTTTGTGCTTCCTTGACATAGGGAACTGGCAGAGATAAGACATATTCATTCATCTACCAGAAGGGCATAGAGCCAGTACTCATTACAAGGGAGGGAGGGACAAATTAGAAACTGAGTTTTCATTATGGGTTGCTAGATCATAGTGCTCGCAGATTTCTTCGATATTTCTAATCCTTTTTAATGAACTATATTGGAGGGGTTGTTCTTATTGATACGAGTGGTTCAGTTCAAGTCCATTTTAGCTTCACTGGAATAATGATATTTTCTAGTGGCTTGTTAGGGTCTATTCACTTAAACACATAATCTTTGAGTTTGAAGAAATTAGCCTTGATAGGGAGGCGAGTGATGCATCAATGATGCTTTCAACGTTCTTTATTAGCACTTATGTTGTCCCAATTAAGTGTGAATTTTGGTGCATTCTGCTCCGTGTTTTTCCTTGTTACTTATTTCTCTTTAGTTTTTGATATATTGACCAATCAACTCGTGGTGGCTAGATCATAGTGCTCGCAGATTTCTTCGATATTTCTAATCCTTTTTAATGAACTATATTGGAGCGGGTGTTCTTATTGATACGAGTGGTTCAGTTCAAGTCCATTTTAGCTTTTCACTGGAATAATGATATTTTCTAGTGGCTTGTTAGGGTCTATTCACTTAAACACATAATCTCTGAGTTTGAAGAAATTAGCCTTGATAGGGAGGCGAGTGATGCATCAATGATGCTTCCAACGTTCTTTATTAACACTTATGTTGTCCCAATTAAGTGTGAATTTTGGTGCATTCTGCTCCGTGTTCTTCCTTTTGTTACTTATTTCTCTTTAGTTTTTGATATATTGACCAATCACCTCGTGGTGAATAGACTGGGATGTTATTCCTTGCTTTCAACTTTCGTGTAGCAAATATTTTGATGGACTTAAATGGTTTACACAAGATTATTTATTTTGTGAGTCCAACATTTAACATGTCTCTCTTTTCTTAATGGTGCTTATCTATGTTATTTATGTATATGATGAGCTATTGAACAGAGGTTTCCACTTCGAGTGGTCTTGCCTTTCTATCGTGATGTATACTTCTACAGAGTTTTTTATGTTCCTAAGTTGAGACATTTCATCAGCGTAGATGGTTAAATGAAAGCTTGCTTTTCTGCAGTGTATATTTTTGGATTCTGTCTTTTCTTTCTTCCATAGAATCTGTAATGCATTAACTCATTTTTGATCGTGAAAGCTGGGCATTTTGATCAACTATAGGTGATTGAACACATGGAGGAACATGACGCGTGTGTGTTTGGGGATGTTGTGCTCAGTTCATTTTGTCCACAGATTCTTATAGTCTCCACTCCCAATTATGAATACAATGTGATTCTCCAGAAATCCACTCCCCAATACCAGGAAGAGGACCCAGATGAGAAGAGCCAGCAGCAATCTTGCAAATTCCGCAATCACGACCACAAGTTCGAGTGGACTAGACAGCAATTCTTCCAATGGGCATCTGAGCTAGCTTTAAGGCATAATTATGATGTTGAGTTCAGTGGTGTTGGAGGAGAGCCTAACAAAGAACCAGGATTTGCCTCCCAAATTGCTGTTTTTAGAAGAAAAGATAGCAGTCCCGTGAATGCAGATTTTACTGAACACTATGATGTTATTTGGGAATGGAGTAGTAGCAATAAATCTTAACTGTAGATGCTTTCTAACGAACTAATTTTTGCTGCATTTTGGTTAGTAATGTGGATTCCAGAAGCTATAGAAATCTGCTCCTCCATTCATACCTCTTCTTTTCCCCTTCTAAATAGACAAGATTTGCTTCACCGTTTCTTTTGCTTATACTAAGTGCCGATTGTTCTGGGAGATCTTACTTTGTATTCCTTACCTAAATGCGCTCGAAATATCTAGTTGCTAGATGAAAAATGATACTAATTGCTTAGAAAGATATAGTACTCCTTAACTCTGACTTGAAAGTTTTATGCTCAAATTTTAGATTTGTTCTGTTTTTCTTTCACCTTCACTTGCAGAGATGGCCTGCTGCGAGGTCATGCTCATAGTTACAGAAAAATCTGGATGGAGAAGTTTCTGTTCATCGATAGGACCATCTTTTTTGTACTTGTACCAGTTTGCCCAAAAGACGTAGTTACCAAAGTTGAGCAAGCTGAGGATCGCTAGGAACCAGTAGAAAAGCTCGATGTGATTCTTGTTCATGTCTCTCCCTTGAAGCCATCCTTGCTTGTTTGACGTGAGCTTTGAAGTGATTGAGTTGATGAGCTCAACAAAAGCTGAGCTCAAGTAGTAGCCAATGGAGAGCGACAGAAATGAGAAAGATGTCGAGAGAGATCTCATCCCAGCTGGAGCCTCGCTGTAGAAGAATTCCATCAGCCCAACAAGCGTGAACATGTCTGCTATCCCAAAGATTGCATAATGAAAGGAGAGCCAGAAGAGGCTAGTGCGATGGTTGTGGTTGTTGAACTCGTTCTTCCTCTTCACCTCCACGGCTCCTGCAATGGCCATGGAGATAGCTGAGAGGACGAGCCCTATACCAACCCTCTGCAGGTGCGTTATCCCAGTGGGGTGGCCTGTGACCATCCTCATTACAGGGACAGAGGAATTCATAGATAGGAATGAGGACGGACATGAATACAAGAGGAATGACCGGAATTGAAGCAGCAGGTACGTCAAACTTGCCAAGGCTAGGATCCATTAGAGTTCCTTGTTGTATTGATATTGTTTGTAGCTGTGCCAAACATGTGTTCATGATGATAGTGCTAAGGAGGATTGGCATCATCCTGGTAAGGATTTTCACTTCCTCCACTTGAGTAACAGTACAAAGTCTCCATTTTCCTTGCTTGTTGGTGCCCTCCATTTGAACTGCAGCTTTGTCTAGTACTCTGTTCATGATTTACAACTGACAACATAAGATCAGCATGAACATGTAGAACTTGTGTTCTTGCATTGAACATCAAAAACTTGCCTGAATTGTTGGGTATGTGGAAGGCGCTGTCCGGTTAAAGAAGAAACAGAGTTTGCATCGCGTATCTCATATAGTTTATGCTTATCAGTTGGTAGTTGCACAGACCAATTTCGAGCTGCTGCTACCAAAACCTGCAAAAGTGCAGCTTAAACCATACTTCTTGCTTGTAAGAGAAAAGATCATTAGTTCCTATTTAACGAGGCTTATGGCATGTTCGGCCAAGCTTTCAAAATCTCTTTATTTGAAAAAAGTATTTTTTGGAGACTAGTAGCATGTGTTTGACTAATCAATTTAAAACACAGTTTTGCTAATATTAGAGTAGCAAGTTGTGCTTGACCAAGATTCCAAACGTGCTTCCGGGGAAAAATAGTTTTTTTTCCAATTTTTGAATTACAACTTCTGCTACTACTCAAAAATCACTTGATTTTTCTAAAATAAAAATGCACATTTGACTTCGTAGAAACTTGATCAAACCGGCTATTAATACCATGAAATGTTTAAACAGTCGCATGTGCCAAAAGTCTGTCTTTTCTTCTTAAACTCCGTGTGCAATGAAACTAAATTGTAGTATGTGGTCACCTGTAAAACCCTAAGCAAGGGACTTTCACCAGGAACTCTCACTCTATAGAAAGGCTTCCCCATTGAAACAAAAGAGAGTCCAGCAAAGCAACAAACAATGGAGATAATGAACCCTTTATCCCATCCAACATTTGTACTGACCCAAACCACAACAGTAACTCCAATGGATGCTCCAATAGTTATGCTTAACAAGAACCAGTTGAAGAAGCTGGAAATGTTCTTGCTGCTCTCTTTCGGGTCGTCTTGTTCGAATTGATCGGCACCCATTGCCGGAATACAGCCCCGAATACCGCCTGCTCCCAATGCCGTTAAGTATACTGAAGTGTATAACAGCAGTGCCTTTCCCCCATGCACGCAAGTTGATTCTCCGCAAGGTTGTGGTTGAAGTTTTTGGAAGTGGGATTGGAGTATCAATAGTAAGTACCCCTGTGAAATAACAAAGGCAATTACTTCCTCCGTCCGTCCCATATTAGTTGTCCGCTATTACCTTTACACCTCCTTTAAGAAATCATAAATAAAAAGGGTAATTTTACTTATTTACCCCTAAAGAATTTTTTTTTGAAACTTAACAAACTTGCTTACACTTTCAAAAAGAACTAATTGTAAGCGTAAAATGGAGAAAAACTAACTTAATTCTATCTTGGTTTGTAAATTGACAAATAATTTGAGACAACTATATTTAGTAAAGTGGACAACTAATATGGGACGGAGGAAGTTTATAAACTTTAGTAGATGTTTGGTCATAGGATTTGGGAGCTTGATTTCAAGTTTTGATTTCAATTCAGTGTGTGTTTATGAAATCAACATAAAATTTCAACTTCAATTTCAAATCATGATGTAGGATTTGGAATTTCAAATTGTGATTTCAATTTTTAAAAATATAAACTAAACCCATAAGTTTACATTTTACAAAAAAAAAGGCCTAGAATTTTAATTTTGGAAAAAAAAAAGGACTCATGCTTGACATGTAGAGATTGTCCGTACCATGTGCAGGACTTTATCAAATAATATCTTGTTAGTACTTGAATTATTGGACCAATGAATCTTTGCAAAATTATATGTATTCGAAAGTTCAAATATTTTTTTTATAAGAGAGACATGGAAATATGTGATTTATTAATTCGGCGCCTTGAGATATCCCGATAATCTATTTATGAACTCTGATTTGCTAGTTTTCACAAATTATAGGGTTTTCATGTTTATAAGAAAAAAATACAACTTAAGAAATCCAAATTACATGTCCAAACAAAATTTCCACTTCAAATCAATCTGATTTCAAATCATATCCGAACGGGTCTTCCCACACAACTACAACAACAACATATCCAATGTAGTTTCACTAAGTGGAGTCTGGGGAGGATAGAGTTTACGCAAACGTTACCACTACAACCGGATAGAGAGACTATTTCCAATAGACTCTCGACAAATACAAGAAACAACAGACAATAAGAATAATAGCAGATAGTAACGAATGCATCCCACACAACTACTACTACAAATATATCAAAAAACAATATAGATTATAGAGTATTAAATAAAATTTACCAATAATTGGAAGATGCCAAAGAGTAAAGTAGTGTTGAGACGAGTCATATAGGCATCAGAAATGAAGCCTCCCAGAATAGTGAGCAAGAAAGCAGTACCCAAGAAGTTTGTTGTATTAGTTGCTGCACCAACTACATCAAAATGCATCACTGATCCAAAATATACTACAAAACTCATCATATTTGCCACAAACCCTATGTTATCCAACAACATCATTCCTGCAATCAATTATTAAAGAAAAAAATAAATAAATGACACCAAAAGTCATGTTATAATCGTAGAAAATATTTTCTGGTGTTTAGTTTGTGAGGGAAATAAAAATTATGTACTAATATTTCACAAAATCTAATAGTACTCTGATGAAAATTTTGACCACTATTAAATAATATCCAAGTGTCGATGGGGATGATGGTGAGCCTTGGAGTAACTGGTAAAGTTACTTCCATGTGACTAGGAGCTAGGTCACAGGTTCAAACCGTGGAAACATGAGCCTCTTGCAGTATTGCAGGGTAAGGCTGCGTACAACAGACCCTTGTGGTCCGGCCCTTCCTCGGGTGTTGGTCGGGGTTAATTGCTCATATTAAACTAAAATAAGTTTCATATGACCAAAAAAAATTAAAAAAATTATGCATGCATCCAAAATTGTGGTACCAAATATGAAGAAAGTGGGGGTAAAGCCTCCTCGTCTTGGATTCTTCATGGGGATATAAGCACTCTCTTCTACACTTCCATCCAATCCCTGCAAAAATAAACCACATTACACAACATCTGTATTATTAAATACTATAGGTAACTTAGATTTATAAAAGCACTTAGTGGAAAACAATTGAAAAACAAAATAAAAATAACTTGCTATAAGTGGAAATTACACTACCTAGACATTAATAGTGTAAAAAAAATTAGACTTACCATTGTGAAGACTGATCAGCACTCAATCTAGCTATAGAAGATGCAAGACGTAGTACTAATTAATGGTGTAGTTTAGAGAGGTTATTAAATGGCTATTATATATAATAATAATTTATAAAGAGTGATTGCTAATAGGGGCCGTCAGGTAAGGTCAAAGGGGTTCATCCGAACTCCCTTCGACGAAAAATTATACACTATTTATATAATATGGTTTGAAACTATTTTTTGTGTAAAAATAGTAGACGTTGAACCCCTCGACTTGCTAATAGACTATAATAACTAATAAAATCGGATCTTCTGCCGTTTTCAGCTTTTCAACAAAGGATATATATATAGGACAAATATAAATCTGTAATTACAAAAGTTACATACCGGCCTTTGATACAGTTAGAGAAATTCAACAACATAATTTCAACAACTATTCATGATATAGAACTTTAAACAAACTTTTTTCCCCCTAATTTGGCACCTATTATACCTTATAAACGTAATAAATTATTAACTCCATGCTACTCCTAATAAAATTAATGAGTAATAGTAATATAAAAATATCATTCCTGTGTGCTTGATGCCTTCCTCAATTTCTCTAGAGTTTTTGAGTAGGGGTGAAGCTGGAATTTTGAGTTTAGAAGTTTTAAATTTTAGAAAATGCAGTTTAGAGGTGAACAAAACTAAACTGCAAATCGCACCGAATCGATAAACTGATCAGTCAAAACAAAAAAAATCAACTAATGATTTGATTTTGGTATTTAAAAAGCCCGACGTTTAGTTTGATCCATGATGTTAGTGTCACGTACATTGTTGTTTGAATTGCATGTTTGTCCATGATTTAAATTGAATGAGGTGTCAAGAAAGATACAGGGATATTTTAATTAATTTTCAATTTGGAAAACGATACGATAGAAAAATGCAGCAGCAGCCAGCAAATTGGAAACAAAAGAACTGGACAAAAATGATTTATAATATGCCTATAAAGTATAAAATAGGCATGGGATAGAGTTAGATAAAAAATAAAGAGTAAATAAGGTAATTATGAGATCATGATACCAAATGAGTTATTATTACATAGAAAAGACATTTTTTTTATCGTTATATAACAATGAATTTTAACAATATAATAGAGTAAAAATATACTAGCATATCAAAATTCAAAACAAACATTAGTAACATTACAATACGATACAATGGATAACAATTATCCAAACAACCTGTCAATATGCTATTATTGTTATTTCATGTTCTTTCGATTTTTTCTTATGCTACTATATACTTCTTCCATTAATTATTTGAATTCAATAACTATGAATTTAATTAAAGTCCAATTTCATTGGACTAGCTCATTAATTTGGGCTACAAATTAATGAGCCCGCGTTGCTAAGCCTAAGGTGTCATCTTATTCTAGAGGCCTAATTTGATGTCACGTGTCAAATGACGTGGCAGTTGGCACGCCAAGTCAAACAAAGGAGACGATAGGATCATGCCACATATCAAAATTTGAGTGAATCTTCAAGTTGCAAAGCTCTTCAAATTTGAGTCAAATTTTAAAGTTACAAAGCTCTTCAAATTCGAGCTAAACCTTCAGGTATAATGCTCCTTGAGGCATGAACATAAACTGCATGTTAAACCTGGTCCACAAGAGTATAAACTATGTACGGCACCCAAAAGAATGTCCGCTAGGTTGAAACCTCGAAAGAGGCGTCCTAGGCAAAAGTTAGGATGCAACAAAAAAAAAATCAAAAAATCACTCTTTTAGAACTATGTTATGACTTGATCCTCTTTACCGAAGTACGTAGACGCTTAGAGTTTTATTCTAAGGTCAGTCGCATGAGTGCCGAGAAACATACATGTTCCCTTTTGATCTACCGCATGAAAATCAGGTCTACAAGTACTCTTTTGTCGAACTTTGGATATTCACGAAATATCAATGGCTCGATGGGGGAAAATCTCTATGAAAAAAAATGAGTTTCTTCAACAAGATTTGGACTATACAAATTTGATCCTCTTCACCGAGGTTCGTAAATCGCAGGCGTAGAGAATAATAATATAAAAACATATCAGTATGTGCTTGATGTCTTCCTCAATTTTTTAAGTGTCTTCCAATTAGAGAAAGACTGTGATTCATTCTTTCATTGAATAAATTAATATCAAGTTTCTGGTGATTGATTAATTGTCAAATATATATGTCAGTATGTGATTTTATGAATATGTAATTAGTGTCACGTACTTTGTGATTTGAATTGCATATTTGTCCATGATTTAAATGGAATGAGGTGTCAAAAAAGATAGCAGGGATTTAATTTAATTTGGAAACGGTACTATAGAAAAATGCAGCAGCAAGTTGGAATAAAAAGTGGGACAAAATTAAATTGATTTTTAATATGACTATATAATAGGTATGAGATAGAGTTGGATAAAAAGTTAGATAAGTGAGGAATAATGAGAAAAAGAAATAAGGTAATTATGAGATCATACCAAACGAGTTATTACACAGAATGAACATCTTTTATCATTACCTAACGACGAATTTAACGACAATACATTAAAGTAACAATATAATAAGATACACTGAATAACAACCATCCAAACAATGTGTCAATATGCTACTATTGTTATTTCATGTTCTTCTGATTTTTTTCTTATGCTACTATACTTCTTCTTCCATCAACTTAACTTATACAAATTTGTTGATGAAATATGAAAATAGTTTAAAATAAATAAAGTAATGCAATAAAGAAAGTATGGTTCTGCATGAGATTAGTATATAGAAAGGATTTGCATTATATATATTATCATAATAATTAAAAATTTAGTGATTCTTTCTTCTTTCAACTTTAAAAGTATCGATAAGTATTATCGTATACATATTATAAGATGGTGACTAAGGCCTCATTTGTTTTCATTAAGATTAAAACGTCTGAATCTGAATAAACATCTGAATAATTAAAATGTTATATCTAGACCTTAATACTGGATGATTAAGACTATTTATTTTTCAATATTTGAATACGCATAATTTTTTTTTAAAAAAATCAATTTTCAGTAACCCATGGAAATGTGCATATTTTATTTATTTGTACATATAATAAATATACAATTCAAATAAAATATTTTAAAAATTTAATAAAATAAAATTATTATTTTAAAAAAATAAAATATTTATGTTCGCTAGTAATGATTGATATGATTTGAAGTGGTGATAGTGATTGAAGAATGTACGGTGGCTGACAATGTTTAGGTGCTAGAGGCGGCGGTGCTAGTTGCGATGGTGACGGTGGTTGATATATACAGTAGAGATTGGTCGTAACGGTCGTAATGGATGATAGTGGTAGGAGGTGGTGGTGGAGGCGATGCCGGTGGTGATAGCAGTGAATATAATTATAATAATGGAGGTGATAGGTCATGTGGTAGCTACTGACAGTAATAGTTGATAGCGATAATGACGTCGGTGATTATTCTGAATACTGAATATTAAGACTGTTTATTTTTTAACATCTGAATATATTGAACTAAGAACTATTAAGTATTAAACTTAAACAATATAACAACAACAACATAATCAATATAATCCATAAGATAAATTTTAAATAATATAATAATATAAATATTATATCAATAATATATTTAAGAAAATATTACTATAACATAATAAGATCACTAAATTAATAAAATTTAAAATACATAATATATGTAGTTGGTAATTATTTAAAGTATTTTTTAAACTATAAACAATGTTTATATTTAAGAAATATGAGATGCTAGTATGCTACATTAATGGTTGAACAGAAAAAACAAAAAAGATGCTTATATTTAATGAGTTCAAAGAGCATGTTTTGTAAACGGTTGTAAAACATTACTTAAGTTTAAGACAAAAGAACGCTGAATTCAGACTACATTTTAGATCTGAGCGAATCAAACCTCATAAGATCTATTAAGTGACAAAATTCAAAAATAAACAAATACACTTAATAGACTATCGTCTGAATGATTCAGATTCAGACCTTCATTAAGTGCAAACAAATGAGGCCTAAATCAATAAGGTGAATTTTTCAAACACAAATTAAAAAAAAAGAATTTTTTTGACATAGTTGGAGGTTCGAGTTAGTGCAAAATAAGATCAGGTTATTGTGGAGGAATGAGTTTTTAGAAGGAAATATGATTGGTAATGTTTCATATAGCTAGAGCTGTCAAAACGGGCTGGTCCAACTCAACTCAACCCAGCTCCAGCGGGCCAGAGAGTTAAATGAACTGAGATGGATTGACCATTTTAACTAAAGGGCCTTTAAAATAGCAATCCAACCCAACCCTAAGCGGGCAGCGGGCAGCGGGCAGCGGGCAGCGGGCTAAGACGGGTTGACTCTTCAATAAAAATTAAAAGTGACCCGTAACATGATAAACGAGAAAAAATGTAATTACTAGAAAATCACCAGCTATTATAAGTCTTCATTTTAACAACAGGTGTATATGATAATAATTAACATCAATCAAATGAAGAACAAAAAATAAATAGCAAGTTAAAAAGATTGTCAACATACTTCTGCATATCTGAAGTATAATAATCTAAAAATTTACAAATCTTTTATACACAAAATTTTTGTCCAGTTACAAAATTACAAAACTAATATTCTAAATTGCTAAAAATTATGCAATCCATCAATTAGAGCTTAATAACTTAACATTAACTGGACGAAGATTTATTGAAGGAAAATTTGAACTAAGATAGAGACCTGGATAAAAAAATAAGAAAAACTGCGCACAAAAGAAAGAGAAATGACTTTTAAAAGCCCTAATTTTTTTTGCTGCTTATGAGCAAAGAAAAGTCAGAAGATCCATAATATATCTTATATAATATAATATATTGATGTAATGTATTTTATTACTAATGACTATTGATTAAATGAGTAATTACTATTGTCTATTTGTAATGTATTTTGTACTTTTTTTTAATTTTTGTTTTACCTTATTTAATTATTTTAAATTTTTTATTTGATAAATAAATATATTATTAATTTTTTTTTAATTTAGCAGACCGATCTCTAAAGCTGATGGATCAAGTAAGTCTGCCAGTCTGGGCTTATAAGCCTCACTTTTAAATGAACTGTAAAAACTTAGCGCAACCTCACTTAATTAAAAAGTTGGGTTGAATTGACCTAATGGGCGAAACCTATTTTAATAGCTCTATATATATATTCGATGATAACTTATTTGAAATTAAAATATAGTTGTCCTTGTTGAATATAATCAGACGCAGAATTCAAAGATTGCTGTGGTGTGTTTGGACTAAATAATTAAAATAATTTAGTTTTGTTTTTTGTTTTAGTCCATTTTATATTTCAAGCGGCTGATGGGACCTGCAGTTTTTGGACAATCTTGGATATTCCCATTTCTTTAATCAGTCAGAAAGATGCAAGTGGCCAGGATTGCTTTAAATAAAATAAATTTTAAGCAAATATTTATTGTATTGTATTGTATTGTATTGTATTGTATCTATTATATTTTTAACAATTTCATGTTCTCCTATTCTAATTTAACAATTACATCAATTTTAGATTAAATTATAAATTAATTACTCATTTTATATGTACATTTTTTTATGTGATGATATTTTTTTATAACTATAAATCATAATAAAACTAACTTATATCTTAGATAAAAATATTATTTATAAAAATTAAATTAAAAATAATATAAATTAATATAAATTTAAAATTATATTAAAAAATAATTACGATAATTGGGGACTTAATTAATGGTCTTATATAATTTAAAACATGTAAAATAAAAATATTGAGTACTAAAAATAATAAAAAAATAATAAATAGTGAAATAGAGAGGATGAATAGTAGCTCTCTAAATATAGAGAGCTACTATTCATCCTCTCTATTTATGGAGAGTAGAGAGTAAAATAGAGAGTGGTTGGAGAAGCCACTCTCTATTTTTACTCTCTGTTTATAGAGAGTAGAGAGTAATTTAGAGTGTGGTTGGAGATGGCCTTAGTAATACTTTTCTCATAACTAATGTTACATTATTATTCCTATTCTGCCTCATTATGTCCGGTAATTTATGTAATCTCCATACCATAATTCTCTCATTTATTTATCCACATTATTATCTCTTTTTTTCCCATTCATTTCAAAGAAAGAATTTCTTACCTATGAATATAATGGTGATATTACCTTGTCTTGTGTAGAAAAAAAATATATAAAGTGCATAAAAAAGAGAGTAGAAAAGGGAATTTTATTTAGTTGAGGTATACGGTATTATTTGGTTGTTGTATCCTGGAGGGGACAAGTCAAAAAGATTACTGTTGGACCAATAAAGATTTGTTACAGTCAGGGGCGGAGGATAGCCGAGGGGTTCATTCGAACCCCCTTCGACGAAAAATTACATTGTTTATATATAGGTAAAATTATTATTTTTATATATATAATAGGTGTTGAACCCCTTCCATTTCTTTGTGTGTTTACTTATTCATATTTCAAACCCCCTCAATGAATATCCTGGCTCCTCCACTGATTACAGTGAGCTTGAATCTCCGAAGAGAACAAGATATTCGCGCCTTAACATGAAGATATTCTATTTTCAATTGTAATTGTGTTTTCACCAATAGTCTTTGGCTAGAGTTAGAGTAGCTGAATCTTCGAATCTTCTTGCTTAAATGGTACAGTGCATAGGAAATCAAAGCACGACGCAATAGCACCTTTTTTACGACTCCATACTCAGGACTCCAACTCAAAATCTTTGATTAAAGATGAAAGAGTACATGTCACTCCATCGCAACCCTTATTGGTATCCTTTATAGCACTTTTATAAATTAACAGGTTATTTGTTCTTTCAGTAGTGCTAATTTCCTTCAATGGAGAATGAAAAAGAAGGTCTTCATGTAGTGATGTTTCCATGGCTAGCCATGGGCCATATCATACCTTTTTTCCATCTATCCGAGTGCTTAGCTCAAAGGGGTCACAAAGTCACCTTCATCTCCACTCCAAGAAACATTGAAAGAGTAGTAGATAAAGTTCCCTCTGATCTTGCTCCCTTGTTGCATATTGTGAGCTTTCCTTTGCCTAAAGTTGTAAACTTGCCAGATGATGCTGAATCCTCCATGGACATACCTTACCAAAAAGCTCAGTTCTTGAAGATTGCTTTCGATTTGCTCGAAACCCCACTAACCAATTTTCTTGAAAATTCATCCAACCTGAAACCAGATTGGATTGTCTATGACTATGCTTCTCACTGGCTACCTAAACGTGCACGTGATTTAGGCGTCTCGTGTGCGTTCTTTAGTCTCTTTAATGCTGCAACTATGTCCTTTTTTGGACCTCCTTGGGCTTTGCTGAATGATGAAAGGTCAATTCCTGAGGACTATACAGTTGTCCCAAAATGGATTCCTTTCGAATCGAAAGTGAAGTATAGGCTGCACGAGATTAAGAAGAACTTCGAAGCACCAGCAGCTGAATCCGGTACCACTGATGGAGCGCGATTTGGTGCTTCAATAGATGGAAGTGATGTTGTGTTGTTCAGAACTTGTGTTGAGTTTGAACCCGAATGGTTCAACTTGGTTTCTGAGCTTTTCAAGAAACCCGTAATCTCTATTGGTGTTCTTCCTCCATCATTGGAAGATGAAAATTTGGTCAGCAATGATACAACATGGCTAGGAATCAAGAACTGGCTAGATAAGCAAAATCAAAACTCTGTTGTCTATGTTGCACTTGGAACTGAAGCAACAATTAGTCAAAAAGAGCTGAATGAGCTAGCTCTGGGGTTAGAAAAATGTGGGTTGCCATTCTTTTGGGTAATTAGGAATCAGCCAAGACATAAACAAGAAGAGTTACAGATTCAGCTTCCTGATGGATATGAAGACAGAGTCAAAAACAGAGGCGTAATATACAGAGGATGGGTACCACAGACAAAGATACTAAGTCACTCGTGTATCGGAGGATTCTTGACTCACTGTGGATGGAACTCGGTTATAGAAGCGCTATGTTTCGGGCGGGTATTGATTATGTTCCCAGTGATGAATGATCAAGGATTGAGTACAAGGTTGTTGCAAGAGAAAGGGGTTGGTGTAGAGATACCGAGAAATGAAAAAGATGGATCTTTTACAAGTGATTCAGTGGCTGAATCTGTGAAGTTTGGTGTGGTGAGTGAAGAGGGTGAGTCTTTGAGAGCTAGTGCAAGAAAAATGAGTGGTTTGTTTGGAGATAGGAAGAGAAATGGAGAACTTATTGATGATTGTGTTGGTTATTTGATGGAAAATAGGATAGGCAAATCTTTTAGGTGAATAGTAATATTTGGCCAGAAAAGAATAGAGTAATCTTGTTGACATGTCAACAAGAATATGAGTTAAAATGGAAGTCTTTGTAATCTTGTTTTTTAACTTTTCCTTTCATTTCAAATTGAATGTCCACTTCTCATCTTTAGTTATAGCAAATGTATACTCATATCTTTTTTTTTAACCCATCCCGCGGAGGTCCCACTCTTGACTCCCTTTTGCACTCTTGGTGACTCAAACTTACAATCTTGGAGTTAGAAGTGAGGGGTGCGCTCTACCACTGGTCTAATAGACCGTCGTGCAAGCTTCCCATTGGGGGCCTGCTATGTCAAAAGCGAGAGAAACCCATCCCTCTCTTTCTTTTTTGCCCTCATATCGCCACATAAGAGAACATGGGAACGTAAAAAAAAGGGGGTCCTATCAACTTGTTCTGACCTAGGATAACAAGCTCTACTATCCGAGCAACTCTATCTTGTCAAATGTATATTCATATCCAAACGAAAAATTAGGACAAATTCAACCGGCTCGCCAACACTTCATATTTTCCTTCGTAAGAACTCCCCGCCCCCCGCCCCCCCCCCAACCCCCTTCAATTTTTCCTTTTCCCTGTATTCTCCATTTTCTTGGCTACATGTAACCGGTTTCATTGAAGACAGGGGTGTAAGAATTAAAGGTGTTACGAGCCCGGTGCCCACCAACTGTTCGACAAAATGCTCACAAGGAATTGTTGCATGTTCTCGACCACATATGAGTCCTTTCCTTGGTCTTTATCCACGTATTCTATCTCCCAGACTAGTAGTGCCAGTACAGCTGCTTCGGGGACAGCTTTAAGTTTTGGAAGAAGAGGGGAAAGAGTTATTTTCATGGCTGTATCTAGTAACAGAGCTAACCACAGAAAACTTCCAAAGAATCTCAGAAATCCTCGGCGACCCAAGCTCCCACCAGACATGGACTATAGTTTCAAAAGGGTCTTGTACGAGGATGATGATGAGGGAGTTGCAAGTGAGGCTTCTTCTGATGGAATTGATGAAGAATTGAAGCTGGAAGTAGAAAAAGGAAGGATGTGTAATGATGAGGGAATTATATGGGAGTCGGATGAGATGGAAGCGATTTCATCTCTTTTCAAAGGAAGGATCCCTCAGAAGCCTGGAAAATTGGATAGAGAGAGACCTCTGCCTTTGCCCCTTCCTTACAAGATTCGACCTTTAGGACTTCCTACACCGAAAAGATTCAGAAATGTTTCGAGGCAATCCATATCAAAGCAAGTGTACAAGAATCCCACTTTCTTGATTGGTTTGGCGAAAGAAATACAGGGCCTTTCAACAGAGGAAAATGTATCAAAGGTTCTCAGTAAATGGAGTCCGTTTCTTCGGAAAGGATCATTGTCATTGACAATCCGAGAGTTGGGTTTCTTGGGCCTTCCAGAGAGAGCTCTGGAAACATTCTGTTGGGTGAAGAAACAACCCCATCTTTTCCCAGATGATCATATTCTTGCTTCTACTGTTGAAGTTCTCGCGGGGTCAAATGAGTTAAAAGTGCCATTTGATTTGGACAAGTTCACTGGTTTGGCTAGTCGGAGTGTGTATGAAGCAACGTTAAGGGGTTATATTAAAGGAGGAAGCCTGAAGCTTGCTTTGAAGCTTCTTTCAATGGCTAAGGAATCTAACAGAGTGCTTGATACTGGGGTGTATGCTAAGCTAATCTTGGAGCTTGGTAAGGATCCTGATAAAAGCACTCTTGTCTTGGTATTATTAGAGGAGCTTGCTGTGAGAGATGATCTGAATTTGACACCACAAGACTGTACAGCTATCATGAAGATTTGCATTAGGCTGGGAAGATTTGAGATCGTGGAGGGACTATATGATTGGTTCAGGGAATCTGGTGGTAATCCAAGTGTAGTTATGTATACTACTCTGATTCACTGTCGTTATTCAGCAAACAAATATAGAGAGGCATTAGCCATGCTATGGGAAATGGAGGCTTCAAATTGCCTTTTTGATCTTCCAGCTTATCGTGTAGTGATTAAGCTCTTTGTTGCTTTGAACGATCTCTCAAGGGCTGTACGCTATTTCTCTAAACTTAAGGAAGCAGGTTTTAGTCCAACTTTTGACATTTACTGCAGCTTGATCAAAATTTATATGGCTTCTGGAAGGGTGGCTAAGCGTAAGGATATCTGCAAGGAGGCAGAGATGGCTGGATTCAGGTTTGATGAACATACAATGTTAAAGTTGCAACAGTAAAATTTGTTGCATCTTCTAATGTATGTACATGTAGTTTAGAGTTCCTGTTGTTTAAATTCAGACCTTTGTCCCACCCCCCTCTTCACTTGCATAGTTAAATGCATTGTAACTAGTGACATCCGTAGGTTCTTGTAACAATTCCATTTTCACCTTAGGTGTCTGTATAATGATGTTGCAATTGAAATTCCAGAAAGCAGTTAGCAATACTTACTCTCTCCCTCCAATGATACTACATTTAATGCATTATCTTGGTAACAATTAAGTAAGATCATCCTTAACCAGAGGTCTCAGGTTCGAACCTTGGGTATGGAGAAAATCCTGTTGAGAACGCTACCCACAAAATGGGCCCTACAACGCGCAATCCAGATTAGTCGGGGTTCCAATGTTGGTACCGGACACCGGGTGGGAAACCAAAAAAAAAAACAATTAAGATCAAACATATTTGGCCCTTTTGCTTCTGAATAGTCTTTCCAGAGTATTTACTCCAAAGAGACTGTCAAATACTGGATGCTCATAGGCCGAAAGGGGAGAAAAAGTTTGTTTACACATTAAAAATTCCCCAATTTACAACAAACAATGGTCAATAAAACTAGCCCCATTCACACACTAAGTGTTCTAATTCTACTACTCAAAAGGGAAGTCAACGAGCTATTTGATTCCCAAAGTAGAGCAAAACATATGGTTCACCAAAACCAAAATGAGTACGAACTATATAGATGAAAGGTCCTCATATATAGTCTTGATACCAGGCCTCTCAGATACAGAACGAATGCATCGCACAGCTATACCAAGAACCTCCTTCATTTGCTTCTCCATTGCTGGATTTCCCAACTCAGGTGACAACACGTTATCAAAACAATCAGAGCTACGACCTTCTGCAACCTTCAACCTCACCCAGTCAGTCAAGTCTACTCCACCATCTTCGCCAGAGACAACATCACCTGCACACTTCCCACTTAGCAGCTCCAACAAAATAACTCCAAAAGCATATACATCTGATTTGAAGGAAGGCAGTGGTTTCTTTGATGCAGCCAACTCAGGAGCACGATAACCCAACACTCCTGCATCAAGAATCTGTTCTATTGTGCCGGCTTGAGTCATGAGGCGGTGAAGGCAGTAATCCGCAACCCTTGCATTAAGATCAGGCCCATCCAACAAGATGTTGGTTGCTTTAAGGTTTCCATGTGGAACCTCACGATCAAAATGGAGGTAGTTCAAGCCACGTGCAACATCAACTGATATTTTGAGTCTTTGGGGCCAGGTTAGTGGTGGACCTTTTCTACCCGGTCGATCTACAAATGTGCAGCACATTAGAGAAGTATATTGAGAACGACAACATATATAATTATCAACTGAATGAAAATATTTAGTCACTCAAATTAATAGCAAGCAAGTCCATTTGAAGGAGCCATAAAGAAGGAAACTGTATCATATTCTAGCTGATTTCCAACAAAGTGAATCATGTACAAAAAACATCACAATTTTCAGATCCATTAAGAACACAAACATACAGAATTTCAGCTACTAATAACAATAAGTACCATACTGCAATTCCCTCACAGCCATAATATATTGGGCTCTAGATGTGCTAAAGTGTTACCACATCAAACCAAGGACTAAATACTTGGCGTTCACACATAAAATCCCGCCACAGGATCACACAGCAATGTTTAAAGTGCTCAACTGTAATGTGCGTAATGTGCATGGGATAAACATATGAACCGTAAGAACTGTCAGATATATGACACAATCAGATTGCGGTGTATGAAATACGAAATGGAACTAAAGAAAATGACTAGATTAAAGAACAGGGAGACAAAGCCTTTACTAAGGATTTACAGCAAAACATTACATGAGAGTTTAGAGTACATAAAGCTTACCATAGAGGAAACTTGCAAGACTTCCAGGAGATATATAATCCGAAAGAATGAGCTTCTCATGCTGTGTGGGACCCCAGTAGTAACCTCTTAATCCTACTACATTAGGATGCCTAATATTGGCAAACTTTTTAGCCTCCTTTGCGAAATCCTTTCTCTGCTTTGCCACTCCTTCTCTCAACCATTTCACAGTTAAGAGCAACCCATTCTCTAGTGTTGCTCTGTAAGATGTACCATGGCTGCTTCTGCCTAAGACTTCAGCCGGAGCCCTGGAAAGTTCCTCAGGTGTAAATGAGATTGTATCATCAAGGAAGTATAGCTCTCCAGCCAGACGATCTGGAGACCTCACATCCAATCTTGCAAAGTTTTCGGCAGTGTACGAATCTCCAGACTCCGGTGACCAAGAGAAATGGCTACCTTTTGAAGGGGAGAAACCAGTTATAGCAGCCATTTTCTCATCTGGACTAATTATTTCTGATGATCCTTTTCGTGAAGTCATAAGATCTTCAGCTGAAACGACTACACCACCGGTACCCTCCCTACTGCTAAAGCCAGAAGGATTTGCTGGGGCTTGGCGATGAACATTTTTTTCAGTAACATGAGGATGAGGCTTCCTTGACGCTCGTCTATAATAAATAAAAATGGCTAGCAAGACCAAAATAATAAGAGCGATTACGCAAGAAACTATTATTACCACCTTGATGATAGTTTTAAGTGACCTGCTTTTCTGTTTTTCTGGTGAAGATTGGCCAGATCCTGAGGGAGGATTTGGAAATTGAAGTTCAGAGTTTCCAGGGTAGAAAGATGATGAAGGGAACTTTCTCAAATTTTCAGGGACGACACCAGATAAGTCATTGAGTGATGCATTGAAGCTTTGGAGGCCATCAGGCAGGTTCGTTGGCAGTGGACCAGTAAAATGATTCTGTGAAATATCTAGAGAAGTAAGCAAACTAACTTGACCAATCGACGTAGGCAGAGACCCAGAGAAATTATTTCCAGCTATATCAAGTACTTGAAGCGCGGTCAATGAACTAAACCCATCAGGAAAAGAACCAGCAAGCTGATTATGAGAAAGATCAAGAACACGGAGGTTGGGTGTAGCAGAGGAGGCAGGAAAATCAATATTTCCAACAAGTGCATTGTTTTGTAGGTGAAGTTCTTCAATAGTGGGTAATGTTAGCAGAGAAGTGAGAAGAGGCCCATCCAGCTGGTTGAAACTAAGATCAAGGACTGTGATCTTAGGAAACTGTGTGATAACTTTTGGGAGAGATCCAGTAAGAGCATTGTGAGAAAGGTTTAGGTGATTTAATCGCAGAAACTGAGCTGTAACCTCAGGGATGTTTCCAGTCAATTGATTCTGGCTGAGATCAAGAAATTCAACATTCCCCCATTTCTGAGTTCTAGTTAGATTCCCCTCTAACTGGTTTTTTGAGAGATCAAGAACTGCAGTACTTCCTGTCACCAGTGGAAGTTCACCGGAAAGAGCATTGGAGGATAAGTTAAGAACACGCAGAGTTGTTGATGTAATCATGCTTATCGACCCTGTAAAATGAAGGGACTGAGTAAAGCACACTAACAAAATGATATAGACTACTTTGTTGTAATTTATGTTCAGCACCAGGATAACGAAATACTACTTTATTTGCAAAATGAATTTCAAAATGGAGCAGTTTGGAATATACCTGTGAGATTGTTTCCACTTAAATCCAATTCTGTGAGAACTAAAGCATCTCCTTTCAAAAGATCATTTGGGACGAAACCAGAAAATCCATTGTTGCTGAGTTTGAGGACCTGAAGATCATAAACAAAATTGAAGCCAGGTAATTCCCCGGACAGCTGATTGTAGCTCAAATCAAGAACCTTCAAGTTCCCGAATGCCTGAGCTTCACCGCCACTTATTAATGACCCCGTAAGCTGATTATGACTAAGACTCAAGTACTTGACCGACGCGGATATGCCTGGTAGAAATTTCTGATGTTGAGAAGTGGAACTCAGTAGTAAATTTCCACTTAAGTCAACATAAGTTGCAGTAGTAAGCAGTAAGAACTCTGCATCCAAAGTACCATCAAGCATATTTCCATGCAAGTCAAGAACTTCAAGGTTAGCCATTAGCTCAAAACCTTTTGGGATTTTCTTTGTAAATCCATTAAGAGAAAGATTAAGGTATACTAAATTATTTAACTTTGTCAAAGATGAAGGAAGTAGCCCAGAAAGAGAATTGTGGCTCAAATCCAAAGATTCAATTGACATGAGGTCTGAAATAGTATCAGGGATTGGGCCAGAGAAGTTGTTACCAGCTATTGACAGATTTTTTAAGCTTCCTATCTTACCAATCTCTGGTGGTAAAGAGGAGTTGAATAGGTTGTTTGAAATATCCAGATATTCAAGGCTCTTGAAATCACCAATTTTCTTTGGCATTTGACCAGCAATTGAATTGTTAGCCATAGAGAGTTTCACAAGCATTGTGAGGTTAGCAAAAACACTCAAATCTGCATCAGCAGATAAACCCAAGTTGTCAAGGACAACTGCTGCAACATTACCACCATTGCACATTATACCATTCCAAGATGAAGGGCACCCATTGAAATCAATGGACTCCTCATTCCATGACTGCAGTACATAACCAGTTGGATCATGGTTGATACCCTTCCTAAACTCAAGCAGGGTCAAAATGTCCTGGGAAGGAAGCTGCCCCATGGCAGAACCAAAACAAAACAAAAGCATAAAAAACCTAAATAGCTTCATTGTAACACCAGAAGAAGCTCTGCTAGACCAAGTGACAACAAACTCACTCCCAAAAATACAAAGAAATCTTCAACCTTCCAAAGCTTAAAGAAATAAGAAAAGGGCCACTGTAAGTAGAAGGAAGTTCAACACATACCACCTCCCACAAACATATATACATGCCACCAAACCTCAATGACAACCATTACAGCTCATAGCAGTAAAACAACAGGGGGAAAAAGTACACAACTTCAACCCAAAATCACCAGAGTCCTCCTTCAATCAACAATAAATAGACCAAAACCAGATTCTGTCTAAAAACAGCAATGCAAGACAAGACAAATTCAAGAAGAGCAACTTCCCTAGTCTAGGTAAAGAAGCTGAAAGGAGACAATGAGTGACAAAAACAAAGACTTTACAAAGATCCAAGATAGGAAAACAAGTGCAGCATTTCCTTACCAAACAACACACATGGGGGATAAAAGAAGAGTCTTTTTCAAAGATTTACTGAAGAAATGCAGTTTCTTGCAATGATTATAGCATCAGTTATCTTGAAACTTCAAGTTCTTTAATGCACTCAACTGGTGGCCTAAAAAAAATATACATTAAAGTACAAGAAAATGGAATGGACCAGCAAAGTGGTTAGCCCTTTAGAAATCTTGATAAATGTTCAAGAAAAGGACCAATAATTCTTTCTTCTCCTCAGGTAAAAAAACCAAACCACAAGGGTAAAACCCTAGTTCTGTTTTAGAGATATATGAATGAAAGAGAAATCTCACACCCCCTAGAAATGGCAGTGACACTCAGCATTTGTCTTCTTCCTACTACAATGACATATTTTCTCTCTCTAAAAAAAAGGACATTTTTGTTGGAGAACTCAATAAAGCTCCCTAAAATTATGTGTTTTTTTTGTCAATATAAGATAAATCTAGTACTACTCCACTTGAATTATTTATTTATCTTTTTGGAAATTTTTACTAGTAAGATTTTGATATTATAAAATTGGAACTACTTTTAACCTTTTTGGGCAATTTGCAAGTAGTCATTTCAAAATTTTATACAATATTTCATGATGTTTATATTCTTTTTTTAATCTCAAAATGAATTTTATATGGTGTTTCTCAACTATATTCAAAAGGTTATTGTATTTTAGGAAGTGTTCAAGAATTCAAATTTGATTTTTAGACCAATTTCTCCAAGTAAATTTGCTAAATTTGAATTCAAGATGAGACAATGAAATTGTATGAATATATCATAGTTAATTCAAATTCTTGTAATCAGATTTATGTTTTAAGAATGCTATGAGAAGTGAAGACTCCTATCTAAAATTTCAACAACAACTAGATTTGGTACTCGTTTGATCATGAAAAGTTTTCACTTTTTTTTTTAATTAAACTCTTAAAAACATGTTTGACCATAAAGCTTCAAAAAAAAAAAAATTCACTCCAAATTATCCACAAAATTTAAAAATTACTCTTATTTATTTCATGGTCAAACACAACTCTAATTTTTAAATATTATTTTTTATTTTAAAAATAAAAATTTACTTTTTTCTATTTTCACTATGAAACATGGTCAAACGCCTAGAGCGGCTAAACGTCGAACCAGACAGGCACAGTTTGATTTTGGCATAATTTTTTTCTCAACCTTCTAAAAATATCAAAAAAAATATTTAAAAAACCAATTGGTATGTTGTTTTATTATCTGCAATTTATGCTAAAGTTTTCGATGATTAATTACTAATTTAGTTTTCCATCTTTTCATTCTTCTGAGACTAAGTACTTTTTTAGTAGTGTTTGTTTAAAAGTTTCAATATTTTGGAGAAAAGAAAAATTTGGCAGGAAAAAAGAGGGGGGAAAGTAAAGAGAAATAGCGGGAAATGATTTATTTATTTTTTGTCAGTAAATTGTGAACCTTTTACCCGCGAAAAAACATTAGGAATCTTTTTTAATGTGGTCATTGTGGACGTGAAAAAGATTTATTAAATGTAGTTAATTTAAGATTGTGTTCAAGTCCTTTTTATTGGGAAGTGATGTTGTCTTACAAGCATGGCAGATTCTGGTCTGCAGGGTCCTACATATTACAATTCCCCTTTGACTAGGTTTTACGACTCGTTTGGTCATGAATAATTTTTACGTTTTTAAAAAATTATATTTGGATATATAATTATTATAGTATAATTTTTTTAAGTCTGATTTGAGGTTGAAATTTTAAAATTTGTAAAACTCTACATACCTATTTTTCACATTTTTTTCTTTGAGTAGGTCATATTACCCCCAACTCATTTTTCATGTGTTTTGTGCTTCTACAGGACCTTTGTAAAGTTTAGTTGTGTCTTTGAGATTTCGTCCATAGTTCAAGGTGGTACTTATGCATTATCTCTTTTTCTTTTAAACCATAAGATTCAAAAAAAATATTATTTATTAAATTTCGTGTCAAGTAAATATGAGAACAGTAACTTTTCTTTCATCATGAATAGAAAATGGCATTTTTAATGTCACTAATAAAAATAAAAGATTAAATTATATACATTAATGAAAGAATTATTTTATATCACCAAGTTATCTTTATTGATTGCAATATAAGTCCTTTAATTTATTTTTAGAATTACAAAATCACAAATTTTACATTAAATGACGTGAATACAAGAAATCTTTATGCGTACAATTTATCGAAAAAAAAAAAACTATATTAATTAGCCATGAACTTATAAAGTAATTGGTGGAATAGCGCATGAGTCATCTTATACTCTAAATTAGCCATAATTACTAATCATGATCAGTTTATAAAATGTCCACAAAGTAATGAGAGATTAATTATGGCTCTTTGACCTTCCCTTCTTTTACTCTCTTTTTTTTTTTTTTTTTTTTTGGGGGGGGGGGGGGGGGGTATGGTTGTACCACTGTATGTGTGCATCATCAATGGAGAAAATATGAATAAGGATAAAAATTGTGACACAAGTTTTACTGCCTCAAATAATTCTTTTGTTACTAAAGTAGTTGTTACCTTATGATCTTGAGATCTCAAGTTGTCCTTCCATTGTCTCTAAAATATACTCCAATGTCCTAGTCAATATGGCACACTTTTGTTCTAGCCGTCTTAAAAAAATATCTAACTTTTTATAATTAGAAACAATAAATGTCCAAGGTTTATCTCAAAAATCTTCGTTTCTTTCTTAAATTTTGTGTCAAGTCAAATAATATCACATAAATTGGAACGAAGAAAGTAATAAAGAAAGCACCAACATTGTGTTTTCATTATGGTCTTACAGAACGACAATTACTTAAATACATTAGTATCGCTTGGAAAAGCCAAGGGGTCAACATGTCAAGTTTTACTACAATTACTTAAAATGCGTATATACCTAATGTAATCCCACAAATAAAATCCGAGAAGAATGGCATATACACACCAATAAAATAATATTGAACTCTCTTGTCAAACCATAATTGTGGTACAACATCAAATATAAGGGACTAACTAACTAAAATCATTGCAATCAAGAGACAACTTATAAAACCAAATGATACCCCACCTTAAGAAATCTTTGCAAGAACCATCACAATCCACATTATGACATTAATTAAAAAATTGCATGCAATAGAGGGAATTTATTTGATATTGATGGTGTCTCCCTCTTTGTCCTTGGGCAGTTGATACAACACTATCTAAGTCCACTTTCACTTGTTTTCCTATGGATTACAAACTAATCACAAAGCTATATCAAACATATATTTGTTATTATAAATCTCATCTTAATTATGGACTATAACATGAATCAATGATGATACTTTCTTTTGTCACTGTCCCTTGACCTTTATCTTCTTATTAAATCACTAATTCTTTGTTAATTCTATGTCTTTCCAATATCACTTTGAATCTTTTCTTGTCACTTTTGCCCTTTTAACTTTTCAAAGTAGACTTTCCTCCTCCTTTTTTCCTTTTGCCATTTTGCTTAGGTGGAGGAATTGATGTTCCTTTTATTTTAGCAGAAACTTTTGGTAAAGTGTGGTCTTTTCCCTTCCCCTCTTGTGTTTGTCTCCTTAAAATCGATTTAGATTCTTTAGTCTGATCTAGTTATTACGTCTTTTTTTTTAGGTAAAAAGAAACTATTTGTACTCTTGTAACTCAAATTGGATAACTTTCAAATAATTCAAACTTCAAAGGGAAATCTTTGGCAAAGATTAAATAGGCATAACTGCACATGACATGGTAACTTTACCTCACAAATTAAAGGAATGCACATGATGCATTAAAACAACAATAAATTGATGGTAACACTTTAGTTTTATCAGCCCTACAAAGAAAGAAAACAGTGCGGCCAAGACAAAGTAAGAAACAGCCTAGTATGTCCAGCAAGATGTTGATGGGCTAATAGACAAATCTTATCATATAGGAGTATGTAGCTTTTTATACTATCTCCCAGATAGACAAAGGAAATTCCTCTGAAAAAATTAGGCCTTATATTATGAGGCAACACTATATACAATCATGCCTCTCTATAACGGCCCCTCGTTATAAATAACATTTCACTATAACGGCTTGGTTTTCTCCAAAACCAATTTTTTCATGTTATATTTTACTTCTCTATAATAACATTCTACCTATAACAGCGATGGCATTCATTATAGTAGTACACTCTTGTAAATTTACCCCTCTATAACAATCATACTCAAACATTGTGTAGTAATATTTTGTAAGAAATATATTACGTATAAAATTAAATATTAGTAAAATATTTATGGTAGTCATCATTAACATCATGCACATAGTAAATTTCAAGTAAAAATATCTAAACGGAAAAAAATTGTATTTGTATGATGTCCATGGACTATTAGTTATGGTCATAACTTCACGAGTAAAAAGACTATTGATATTTGCCTTTTGTACATTCATACTTTTTCTAGTTTTGCATATTTTTGTATAACAACTAAATGAGATCTAAACGTCAAATATCACTACACATATAACAACACCTCGCTATAGCAGCCATGAAACCTTCAGACAAACGTTGCCACTATAGAGAGGTCTGACTGTATATTGTCTTTCAACTATATGAGTCGATACAGATTCTAAAATTTTGTGTAGAGTAGGTCTTGCCCTCCTGTTTATACCTACCAGCAGCCTGTACAACAGCAGATTTGTTTCAGAATACCTGAGTTTTTTGCACAACATTAGGCCCCATGATGGAACATAACTACCATCTTATCAGCTGCAACAAGTTTAATGACCTTTATCATTCTTGTTGCCCCCATAAAACTAAGTTTAATGACTTCGCTACATAGTTACTCATAGTTGAGTAACCTTTTGAGAAATCTACTTGATGTAAGTATGCAACTATGCATGGTAATTACAATATTAAAAAAGACATGCACAACATTAAGCATTACAAGATGAAAAAAGTGCAGAATTCTTAATCTTACTCGTTTCAACTTTAGCTAGTGACGAGCACATCAGATTAATAGTGCTAACATTCTCATTTGTAGTCAAATTTTCCCAAAGCATGCTTGGGCAGAAACATCTTTTACTTTTCTTTCTGACAAGTGTTTGGGCAGAAGAAACTTGAGCATCACTCTCTAGTCTCTTCGTCGTCTTCTTTTTTTTCTTTTGGATTGCAAAATGTATACAAACATTGAATATGTGAAATTTACAGTAATTGAGTTGACATCAAGGGTAATTTTGAAAGCCTCGACACTCATGCCTAAAGGTGAGGAGTGTATAGAGCTAAATATGGAGTGTCTATAAGGTTTCCTTTAGATTTAAATGTACATATTAGTTGGAAGCACAGTTATTTTTGAAGAAAAAGAATGTACGCATATAACTTGTGCTTCCACTTGTTATATGTGAAATGAAGTTTTTATCTTTCCCAATATGTTTTGCTATTGTGGAGAAATTTTGTTAAAATTTGCAAAGTTCCATTCACTGTTTTAACTGGTATAAAGTTCCATTCAAAAACTGGTGCAACGAATCATTACAATGTCAATGATAACTGAATAATAATACCTTCACAGCAGCCTCATTACCAAGTTCCCAGAGACCTTCAAATTTCATCACCTGTACATGCAAAGATGCCCAAGTCAGCACCTTTACAATACTGTTATTATCAACAGAGAACAATGGGAACTCAATGTATGAAAAAGGCTAAAACGATAAGGATATCATCTTTTTCCTGAAATGAGAATCATGTCAGAGAAATTTCAAACACGGGATAAGAAATATTCAGCTTTTGCTTCTTGTGAAAATGTTGGACACAGGCAGAATCAGTCTTGTCAAATATCCCCCCCCCCCCCCCCCCAAAAAAAAAAAAAGCTACATTTTCCCTTTTTTGACAAAGGAAGCAGCTGTGCAAAGTAGTCTTTAACAATATTTTTTGATAAAGGGAGTTAATTTGCTCATAAAACTTATTTCACTTTATAGGATCAATACCACCACCTCTTGCAGCCCATTCAGTTGAGAAAAACTGAGCGAGAAAAACTGAGCGCTTTAGATAGCTAAATTTCTAATCCTTGACAAAAGTATGACAACTGGAAGGACAAAGAGGGCACGAAATGACCTCAGCGCAGACAAACCCTCTCTCAAAATCAGTGAATTTTTCCAGCAGCTTGAGGAACCTTTGTCTGCCTCGGATTTGCCAGCATTTAATCTGTATTAAGAGAAATTAATAGCTATGATGACCTTGCAACCACAAAGTAGGAGAAGTAAATTGAAGGCACTCCCCTTCTGAGATCTTTAAAAGTAAATAAGAAAAAGGAGGGGTAGGGAGGGGTGAGGAGGATTGGACTCCCAACACAACCAAAACAAACAGTATACATTTTCTTTTT
Source organism: Jaltomata sinuosa (assembly GCA_003996215.1). Lineage (NCBI taxonomy): Eukaryota > Viridiplantae > Streptophyta > Magnoliopsida > Solanales > Solanaceae > Jaltomata > Jaltomata sinuosa. The sequence continues at coordinate 74,108 of QJPP01002276.1, forward strand.
GGAAGCATCCCACACATTTAAACCAGCATAAACATGAGTCTTGGCAGAAATGAGATTATTGATGTCACAAAATGTAAATAAGAAAAAGAAAAACAGACTGAAAAAGGGAGTAGATTGAAGGCTTTAATATACCTCATCTGGCCCTGCTGTGAAGAATCAAGTGAGATTAATAGCTGAAAATCCAGTCTTCATGATTTTGAGAGTGCACTGAAACATGATAGATCAACGTTAGCTATATTTAGTGGCAAATTGTTGTTTACATATTTAATAGATGCGGATATCTAACAAAGCAAGTAGAAAGTAGAAGTCAAACAGGTGATTTATCACAAATAGTTATTGCAGGAAAATCATTCATACAATTCTTGGATTATCCAAAAAATTTAGACTACTTGATTTTTAGTGTGCTACTGACTGAAAAGACTGAAGCCTTAAATGGCTGGTGTTCATTTGGCTTCCCTTTGATGGTTGTATCGCTCTGTCAAGATAACATGGAGAGAAGTGGCAAGTAATCATGGCCAGAAGGAAATTCCTTCAGTCATCATAAACGGCGTAAAGTGCAGCAAATACAGGCCATTAGATTTAACAAAAGTTTGTGTCCAAACTACCTCTTTTCAAGTGTAAGATAGGAATTTAGAGCAACACACGTGTTACAATGGTCGGGACAAAGGGTCGCGATCCTACGAGGGTGAGCTAACATATAGACATAGTATTAGATAATGTAAACAAAGAAGGAAATGGAAAGGCGGTGCCTCCTTGAGTATTACATCTCATACTCATCTTTGCCCTCGGAAAATACTGGTCAGGACTTCTCAAGTGCAAGTGAGAGTGAAACAAAGTAACAGGTCAGAGAAAGGGATGTACAGTGGATGCTAGAAAGTGAAAGTAGACAATGTGCATCCCCTCTCATCCTACTGACTTTTCCAGCGGGAGAACGCGATAGCAGTTGTCAAAAGCAATATTTAATTTCTGAGACCTTGTGATTTACTAATCTCTGTACCTTGTTCTCTTCACAGTACTTTGCAGCTTCATCTGGCAGCATATCAGCAAGATTCCTCTCTAGAGAAGCACTAAAGGGAATAATTGTCCTGCACCCTGGATATTAGACAAAGCAAGAAATATTGATACAATGTGGAGATAAAAGAGGAGAAAAAAATTAAGTATAATAAATTAGGCTAAATCTAGGACTGAATCAGAGAAGCTAAAAGATATAATACAGTACCACCAACACTTGCTAAAAAAATTCCCCTTGAAGTGAGATGTAAATTTGCATTAAACACTGAAATACACTAATGATCAAAAGTGTAGGAACCTAGGAGACTGAAATTTGTCCACATAAGAAAACTTATCCATGTAAACTTGAGGAATCAAAGACTGCTGCATGTATGCCACCTGATCTATAAAATCCAACAGAACAAAATTGTTAAGGAACATAGGGATGCATATGGATCACAGTGTTGGAGGTACCATTAGTCCATTGAATTTTCAATCATGGCATTTCCGAAAACAAAATAGAGGATCCACCAAGAGACGAGACAGAGGGACAAAAAGCAACGAAAAACAAGTACAGCTTCGTAAGAGTTCATAATGCTAGCACCATGTCTTAAAAGCTTAAAAATATCAAAGTTTGAGGTTGGCAGAAGTGTGATACAATCTCTTTTTCTTCACAAGTGGACATTCTACTTTGTATCTAAAACATTATGCTAGCCCTACATATGTTGCTGCTTGAAAGCGAGGTACAACTCTGAAATATTCACCTCTTTTAATCTTAGGAGAAAGTCCACTTCTTAGTCACTAAATATGTATACACCAGCGACAATTTTGTTTCAAACTTTTTAAAGGATAGCTTCAAAGATGACACTCTAAAGAACAACAGTAGCCCAAAAAGAACATTGAAAAACCAACTTCACATGAGCACAAGGAAACAGTAAATTGTTGCTACACACTAATATTTGCTAGTACTAGAAATAATCTCTTTGCTTTTTAAACATACTAGAAATAATCTCTTTGTTTTTCAAACAGAAAACAGTTCGCTTTTCGACACACTAAACAGAAAGACAGAGATGCCTTTTGTCCCAGATTTTTCCTTCTATTTTAATAGTTTGATTTGGATTGAGGCAGGGGCGGAGCCAAGTGGGGAGATGGGGTTTCATCCGAACCTCCTTCAATGAAAAATTACACTATATATATAAGGTTAAAATTATTTTATGTATACATAATAAGCATTGAACCCCCTTGACTTCTTCGTGTGTTTACCTTTTTATATTTTGAACCCCTTAGTGAAAATCCTGACTCCTCCACTGGATTGAGGCATGTAAAAATAGCTACATCTTGTAATGTAATAGCGGCCTTCCAAACTCTTAAGTGGAAAGTATGCATCTTCAGATGCCACCTCTCAACAAGAGCAGTAATAAAAGCATGGGCTAATTGTATACATCCTACTCGATGGACCCCATAAAATTCTGCATCAATTAATATTTTCCGGACACGTCAATGAATGGGACGATCATAAACCAAATTCCAGAAATTATCATCCGATTGTCTACGTAAAATAGGCTTTCCACCTCACCATCCCATATGTCCTCCGACCTATGATGGTTGTCTTGTCAGCACGCTATGGTCTAACAGCTCAGGATATAGTTGTGTCAACCTCTGATCCTCCATGTGACTTAAGTACCTAAAAGTGAAAAAAATATTATATAATCAATCACGTTAGGTTAGTTTTCGAACATACATTAACAAATCAACAAAGTTATATTGATAAATCATGTCAACCAACGGACCATCAATCAATGACCAATAGATATATACCAGAACCTACCATGATGTACTCTAGATAAAGGGAACATTACCCTCATCTTTGATCAAACTACCCATCCTCTCATTCGAATTCATTGAGTTTCTAGTTAAAATTTTAACCATGCCGAAGAAACCTTCTTTCAGTGCATGGTTTAGAAAAAAACAGAAGGGACAAGGTAGCTAGAGGAACCCTCAAGGAAGGAGTAAAATTAAAAACGATTGAGCCTTTCTTGAGCCTAACATGTTTGGTTGCTATTTGGACATTGCCAGTGATAAATGGTACGTGACCTTCGCCTTTTCCAAAATTTAAAGTGGGTTGAGTTATACTCTATATCTATCCATCAACCCCTCAAAATCGTGGATCATATTATAGAGGGTGAGGTACACTCGTGGAAACCTGAAGGGTACATATATGGGGAGAAAATTTAATGTGGATTGAGTTGGACTCTAAGCGGTGCGACTAGGAAGTATTGTGCCGATGGAATAGTCGTCCAGTTCCCCAAGCTATATCAGCCATATAGCAAACAAATCGTTTTCGAGATGAAGAAGCAGTAATTCAGCTTTTGTATAAAGAAATTCTTGAAAGGGAGAAGTCACTTGTTGTGTTTCATGCATTGGAAGGACATATAGTTTTGAAAAGAAGATGAAAAAGAGTATAAGGGTCTCCTGGAGAACGCAAAATTGCATGGCCACTCTTCATAGCAAAGATTCAATTTGAGACGATGAAAAGTGAGATAGAAGCCCTACAGTCTAATCATACATGGGACATAGTCACATTACCAGAAGGAAAAACTTTAATTGGTTGCAAGTGGATTTATAAGGTCAAATATAAGGCATCTGGAGAGGTTGAAAGGTTCAAAGCCAGACTTGTGGCAAAGGGTTATAGTCAAAAGGAAGGTATTGACTACAAGGAGACTTTTTCTCCGGTAGTTTAGATGAAACAGTAAGGACAATATTGGCTACAACGGCAAGAAGGAAGTGGCACATCCACCAAATAGATGTATATAATGCTTTTCTTCGGCGAGACCAACATGATGAAATTTATATGCAACTACCACAAGGATTTTCAAGTCAGGGGGAGAATAATCCCTGCAGACTTGTCGAATCCTTATATGGATTTAAACAAGCCCCTAGGCAGTGGAATGCAAAATTATCAGAAACACTCTTACAGTTTCAGTTCAAGCACGTAAAAAGTTGGCGCAGGATATGTTTCTCTCTTGGCGCATGTTAGCTTAACGTGTGCCACCATAGGAAAGAGAGCTCATATCCCCACGGAGAAGGCAGCTACGACTCTGGCGAAGACAGCACAGGAGGGAGCACGGCAAAGAAGAAAGGAAATCAGGTTACTAAGGCTTTATTAGCAGCTGGGTGGAGTACAAGTTTTCCTAGTGAGAAGGTTACTATAGGAATTCACCAAACTGTTGTGGTGGAGCATAGTGAGGAGCATGGTGTTGATGGGGAATCGGAAAACAAGGAATCAGTGGTACAAATAAGTAATGGAATCTCAATTTCATCAAGTAATGGGAAAGGGATATCGAAGGGCACAGGATCGCAGGGCACAAGCTCGCAGGGCAATGGAATAGTAATTTCCAAAGGACTTGCTGCTGAAGCAGCTCAAATACAGACGGAATGGTCTAAATTGAAGGCAGCAACTGAGAATCCAAATTATCTTGGGCAGAAAAAGTTGAAACAGATCCAGAGCTAGGAAGAAGGACATCCATCTGGGATAATTTTGACATCACGAAGGTATCAAATGCTGGCTTTAAACTTGATTTTGTGGCACCTGAGAAACATGGAGACCTACATGTTTGTGAAATTGACTTAAGAGGATATCAGTACAGAACTCCTCTATTGGAAGAATGTTGTAGCTTGTTATGTTTTGGGGGCACACCCCCTCTTCACTGTATTGAATGGATTTATTCAGAGGCTGTGAGAAAAACATGGCATCAACAAGGTGTCTATGCTAAAGAATGTAATTGTGTTAGTAAGGTTTGATAATGAAACTGGGAAGAACAAAGTAATACAAGGGGGAATTTATCACTTTGATAATAAACCTTTCATAGTGAAGGCATGGAATGAAGATATGGAATTCTCTAGTAAAGAGTTGTACACTGTCCCTATATGAGTGAAGCTACCGGGGCTAGAATTTAAATACTGGAGTCCAAAAGGTTTGAGCAAGATTAGGAGTTTGATTGGAAGGCCGTTAATGGTTGATCACAATACTGCGAGGAAGCATGGGTTAAGTTTTGCTAGGTTGTTGATTGAAGTTGATATTGATGGAACACTGCCAGAGAAGGTGTATTTCAAGAATGTGCGAGGAGATCCGGTGGAACAAAGGGTCCAGTATGACTGGAAACCAACCTTTTGCCATTGCAAAAAATATGGGCATACCGAGGACAATTGTAGGAAGAAGCACCCTCCACCACCACCTGTTCCTAGGGAGCAAATGCAAGAGAAGCAAACTATGGTGACTAAGCATATTGGAAAGGAAAAGGTTGTGGAAACAGAAGAAGGATTAGCTCAGGGTATAGCGACTACTATTACTCAAGGAGTTCAGTCACCTATTAATAACCAAGAGACCCAAAGGAATCAGGCCATTACAGATGTCAATGCAAGTAGGAACCAAGCTCAGGTAGGGATTCAGAAGACTCTAACACCTGACAGAGACAAACCAAATTGGGTCATACCAATGAACACAAGCAAGCAATAACATAGGCAGAACAATACACAAGTAGCAGGCCACAATTCATTTCAACTTTTGCAGAAACCAGTTCCAAGTTGGAACAGTGGAAAATCAGGACCAGTGAGGAAGGAGGGTCCATCACTCGGGACATGGATAATATACTCTGCTGGAATATCAACAACCAAAAACCATTGAAAGAAGAAATCTAAAAAAATACATTCACGGTTTTTTTGGTGTCGTAGGGGAGGGATTGACCTTTCTAACACATATTCAATCGTACCGGTATTTATCCCTGCCCCGCCCATCGAGAAATAGAACTGACTACGGCCTTAATGGCCCTAATAAGCAAAAGGAGGTCAAACTCCTTTGCACTAAGGAATCTGTTGAGTTAGTTGGTTCGGTGGAAACAAAAATAAAAGCAAAGTAGAATAGAGGAAGTGGCAGGAAGGTTGTTTGAAGGATGGTCTTATGTTACCAATTTGGAACACCATTACAATGGAAGGATTTGGTTGACCTGGAGACAAGATTATTTTCATGTCCAGTATAAGACTGGCAATGCTCAAGAAATCACATGTGAAGTACACAATCTTACTGCCAATGTGAGGTTTGAACTAACTGTGGTATATGCTTATAATACAAAGGAGGAAAGGAGAAGTTTATGGATTATCTGGAAGCTGTCAATTCAAGGTGTACATGCCCGTGGATAATAATGGGGGATTTTAATTCTGTCCTCAACATGGAAGACAGATTAGGAGGAAATCCAGTATCAGTTGATGAGCTATTGGACTTTCAGGAGTGTGCAGAATCATGTGAGTCACTAGAACAGCCTCCAAAAGGAAGCAAATATACATGGAATGATAAACAAGAAGAGAACATAGTATTTTCCAAAATAGACTGGGTCTTTGTCAATAATGAGTGGCTAATGCAAATGCCAGCATGTAGTGCAAATTTCTTACCAGAAGGGATTAGTGATCACTGTCCCATCAATATAGAGCAATTAAATTCCAGGAGAATAGGTAGAAGATCATTTAAGTATTGCAATATTTGGTCAGAAAATCCATGTTTCTTGGATACAGTGGGAGCTGTGAGGTATACCCCCGTTCTTGGATGTACTATGCACCAAGTGGTTAAAAAGTTAAAGCTCTTGAAAGGGAGACTAAAGGAGCTAAATAAACAGCATTTTAGGAAAATATTGACTGAGTGGAGGAGGATAGAAAGGCTGCTAGCATTGCAAGGGGATCCTCTGAATAGTGAACTGCAAAAGGAGAAAGCAGAAAAGTATCAAAGGTTCAGGAGAACAGCATATCTTGCAGAAATGTTTTTACAACAAAGAAGTAAAGCTACTTGGGTCAAATTGGGGGATGACAACACAGGTATTTCTATTCTATTATTAAACATAGGAAGGATGTGATGAGGCATGACCCTGACGATAAAGCTCAGATATTTGTTGATTACTATCAAGAGTTATTAGGTAGGAAGGATGGAAATAGAACTAAAGGCCTCACCAGTATTTTTAAGAATGGCCACAGGTTAAAAACTGACCAGCAACTAGAGATAATGCAACCATTCACTGCTAAGGATGTGTAGTCAGCCATGTTTAGCATCAAAGAGTAGTAAAATTCCTGGCCCTGGTGGGTATGGTAATGACTTTTCAAGAAAACTTGGGGGTTATAGGAGAGGTGTGATCAAGTCAATCTTACAATTCTTGAGGAACGGGCAGTTGCTTAAACAAGTTAATGCTACAATGATTTCATTGAGTCCAAAGATATATGTTCCACAAGTGGCCAGCCAGTTCAGACCTATATCTTGCTGCAATGTACTTTACAAATGCATTTCAAAAGTGTACTATGTGTCAGATTGAGAAAGGCTTTATCCTACTTGGTTGCAGACAACCAGGCAGCCTTTGTAGCAGGCAGATCCTTAATGCGTAATATGCTTATTTTCCATGACTTGGTGAAGCACTATCATAGGAAGACATCTCCAAAATGCTTAATGAAGATTTACTTGAGGAAGGCATATGATATGGTGAGCTGGGAGTTTATAGAGGAGGCCTTGAATGGATATGGGTTTCCAGTGTCCTTTGTCCAATTAGTTATGGTTTGTATTACCTCAACCAAACTATCAGCCAAGGTAAATGGAGATGGCCATGGGTATTTTGAAGGTAAAAGGGGTTTGAGGCAGGGAGATCCAATGTCTCCCCTTATTTTTGTGTTGGTAATGGAGTACTTGACTAGGACTTTGAACATGGTGAATGGACTGCCTAACTTTAAGTATCACCCTATGTGTAAGGCGTTGAAGCTCACTCATTTGATATTTGCAGATGACCTTATGATCTCCTGTAAAGGTGATGTAAGATCAGTTCAGAGGGTTATGGAAGCACTTAAAAAACTTTAGTAGTGTAACTGGGCTAGTGGCAAATGAAGAAAAATCCAACATCTTCCTGGCTGGCATTATAGATACTGTCCAAGCAGAGATACTGAGTATTACAGGTTTCTCAATAGGTTGTCTGCCTATAAGATAACTGGGATTACCATTATCTTCAAAGAAATGGGGGAAAATGGACTGTCATCAGTTGGTAGAGAAGATCACTCATAGGATCACTGCTGCTTATTCTAGGGACATTTCTTATGCTGGGAGGCTACAAATCATCAATCTTGTCTGCTTTCTATTTATAATTTTTGGGGTGTTGTTTTCATATTAATAGATAGGAAATGTAGAGATCGGAGGGGGGGGAGGAATCTGTTGAGCATAAGAAGATATCTTTAGTGGCCTGGGAGAGGGTGTACACACCTAAGAAATGTGGAGGCCTAAACATTAAAGTCTGTAGGAAATGGAATGAGGCATCTGTTGGAAAATTGTTGTGGCAACTGTCCGGGAAACAAGACATATTATGGGTGAAATGGGTGCATGGACCATATATAAAGCATGGGCGCATTTGGGAGCATAGTCCACCTGCTGATTGTAGCTGGTATTGGAGGAAACTCAATGGCCTTAAGATAGACATGATGCATTGGTATCAGAATGACAAGTACATGCTTACACGGTCAGACAATCTGGTACATACTCAGTTACACAGAGTTACAATGCTATACTTGGGGCACAAAGGAGGATGGAAGCAGTCAAGCAGCTAATCTTATGGTCCAGAGTAATGCAGCCAAATCATAGGTTTATTTTTTTTGAGATAAGGTAACAGTGTATTCACAATAGACTCATCATCAAAAAAATGATGAGAGTAGGTCATTTACAATCTCAACAGAGCATACCAAATCATAGGTTTATTGTTTGGCTTGCTAGCCAAAATAGGCTACTCACCAAGGATAAACTGCAAAGGCTGAATATTCCAGTAAATAATCCCACATGTTATCTATGTATGAGGGATCAACCTGAGACTCCAACTCATCTGTTTGCTGAGTGTTCTTGGGTAGCTGAGTTTAGAAGTGGTTTGTCAACTTGGGCAAGGTTCCAGATCAAGCAACAAGGGGTACAACAGAGCTTAGGGTGGTTCAAAAGAAGGCATTGGAGTCATATGAAGAAGGAGCTGCTTACTGCAATGTGGGGAGCTATGATTTATCATACTTGGCAGGCCAGAAACTGGAAGGGTTTCAGAAACATTAGTGTAAATACCAGTTTTTTTGTTAGGCAAATTCAACAAGAGATGAGAGATAGATTAGACATATTGCATAGTTCTAAGAGAGCCTTGCGTAGTGAATACCTGATACAAGAATTGTGTAATTAGTTGCTTGGTTTTGGTTCTGTCTGGGCTTAAAAGACTGCAGTACCCTTCTCGGAAGATGGTTGTAGTCCTAGGTGATCTTTAGGTTGTAAATATTTGGGTTGTCCATGGTAATATTCACAGTTATTACCAAAAAAAGTTTCAGTTCAAGCAGAGCCAACAAGATCCATCACTATATATCAAACAGACTTCAGAAGGTATTGTGCTTGTTCCAGTGTATGCAGATGGCATGCTAATAACAGGAGAAAATCTGAAGCTGATTGAAGATAGATTGTCCGATAGAAGGCTTTTAAAATGAAAGACTTAGGTGAGTTGAGGTATTTCCATAGTATTGAGTTTGCAAGGTCAAAATAAGGAATACTAATGCATTAAAGGAAATATGCTTTAGAGTTGGTGTCTGAGTTAGGATCAGGTGCAGCCAAACCTGCAGTTACTCCCATGAACATCAATGTTAAATTAACCACAACCGAGTATGATCATCATGTCAAAAATCAGTCTCCAGAAGATCCTCTACTACCAGATCAGAGTATACACCAAAGATTGATAGGTAAACTTCTTTACCTAACTATGACTAGGCCAGATATCACATGGAAGCTGCCTAAGAGTTGTAAGATATGTGAAAACTCATCCAGCCATCCAGGTCAAGATATCCTACTATCTAGCAGTGCAGAAGACTCAATCACTGCTTATTTGATGCAGATTGGACATCTTGTCCAAACTCCAGAAAGTCTATCACTGGCTACTTGATCAAATTTGGAGACTCAATAGTTTCTTAGAAGTCCAAAAAACAAATTATTGTATCTAGAAGCTCAGCAGAAGCGGAATAAAGGAGTCTAGCAGACACAGTTTCAGAACTAGTATGGTTACTTGATTTAATAAAAGAGATTGGGATTGAAGTCAAGGTTCATAAAAATTGGAGACACTAGTTTCTTGGAAGTCCAAGAACAAACTACTGTAACTAGAAGCTCAGCAGAAGCAGAATACATGAGTCTAGCAGACATAGTTTCAGAACTAGTATGGTTACTAGGTTTCATATGAGAGATTGAGATTGAAGTCAAGGTTCCGCAAATGTGTATAGTGACAGCAAAGCTGCAATGCAATTTTCAGCAAATCCAGTATACCACAAAAGGAAAAAGCATATTGAAATTGATTGTCATTTCATAAGGAAAAGAATTCTTCAAGAACTGATTTTAACAAACTACATCACAACTAAAGAACAGCCGGCAGATATTCTGACCAAGGGTCTTAGCAGAACACAACATGAGCACTTGAGTTCCAAGTTAGGCACTTCCAACATCTTTTCTAGTACCTAGCTTGAGGGGAGTGTAAAGAGCTAGCTTTTGGGGTTGAGTTAGGCTCAAGATCCATTTCTTTCCGGTATCCAACTATTCAAGAGTGGCAAGGACTCCAAAGCATTTCCTTGAAACAATAGATCACTATCAAACTCTTAGTGAGCCATCTTCTTGTCGGAATAAATCGAAAAAACTTTCTCAACGATAATCAAGAGATTAGAGAGCTTGTGGAGAAACTTGGACTTAATTTTAATGATTATGGTTGGGGCCGAAATCCACCTGAAGGAGGAAAAGGAGGAAGGGGGAGAGGAAGGAGATGGCGACATCGAAGTGGCGCCAGATAGCGAAGAGGATGATTAGCATATCGTACTAGAACTAAGAATGGTGCCTTATAGCCATTATGTTGTTTCTTAAACTTCTGTACTTGTTATGAATAAAATTTGCAGCCTTTGCAAAATTATCATCCTACGCTCTAAGAACATTTGCAGAAAATCAAAACAGCTACCAATTCTCCTAAAACCAACTATTTAATTCATAATACTTTCATAGGATTTTGATAAGTTAATACATTCTCTTTATACTACACTTAACATTGTGGACTTAACCAAAACAAGGATATCCTTTTCTTCAACCAAAGATGGTCATTAACTACTGGAAAATGCTTAGTTTAACCAAATACTAGTGTCATCTACTGGAAAAATGCTAATTATAGCTATGATATATTTGCACTTTGAAATTCAAAAAATAGGCTTTTCCATACTTCACTGAGAAAATCGAAAGAACAGTTGAATGGTTCAGGCAATCAAAAGATTTTTCACTGAACATGGATGCCCTTTTAACAAAATTAGCCTTGATTAACATAGCTAAGCAAAATCAGATACCCATGGGGTTAAACCGCCAAAAAACTAAAGGCAACTGTAGTAGAGTAAAAACAAAGAGTAAAACATACCTTCCTTTTGTAGTGAAATTCGAATACAAAAGAGTGGAGTTGCTTTGCACATATATCAAATTTCTCACTGTATTTCTGGAATTTAGCAGCCAAAACTGCACCTTTTGGTCTAGCCCAGAGTTACATAGTACCTGTTGTTGCTTATGGGAGGTGACAGATATTCGTGAAATTAATCGAGGTGATAAAAATTGGCCTGGATACCATGATCATTAAAAAAAATGCACCTTTTGGAGAAAAATTTAGTCAATTTTGTGCAATAAAGTAAAATTTTTGGTTTATGAAACAAGGAACACTGATATTTGCTAAAAATAAAAAATAAGCTAGTTTAATTATATTTTATGAATAGATAGGAGGTCTGGAGCACATCAATTAGGATAGGAATTTAGTAGATAATGTATATTGTCTAATTGTTAACGTGTTGTCTTTCTTGTTATTCGTCATAGTATTTCTCCTTTAATCTATTCAAACAATAATAACTTGACGACACTTTTATTGTTTTTTCCTTTAGTGATGGCACAAATAATTTTTTTTAGTATTGAGTGAGGTGTCTTGGTTATACCAAATACAATTTTTAGTGGACTATCTACTACATTGAAATGTCGAGCTCGTAGATGAAATCGAGAGAGAGTGTGATAGAGCCTCAATCAGGATAGTCAAATTTCATAAAGTTGATCGACATAAAAAGGAGTCTGTGCAACAAGGTGGATAAATACCTTTACATCGACATCAAAAGTTATGTCAGTGAGTTAAAACAAATCATCTGGAATCTAGGGCATGAAAGTTGCTATGGAATTGTTAGTCAGACTTGATGTCATTCTAATATAGAAGGATCCCTAGTCCAGTAGGAATGTAATCATGCAGGACCTATATATATGGAGAAAGAGTACATTTGATCGAGTTTCTAAAGTTTAAGTTTCTACCTTCACTTGTATGTGAACGAATGAAAATCCTCAATTATTTTTGGAGGAAATTCAGAAGGCGACTTAAATCATTGAAATCTTAGTATTGCTAAAATTAAAATGATAGATCTTATAAAATGAATACAATGATGTCTCACAAAAAGTTGAAACGATATCATTAGTAGATAAAACCCTATCATAGCGGTCTATTCAGATATGCCGCATTCTCTTAAGAAGTCCTTTAAAATTTGTATTGGATAGTTAAAAATGATCTAAATGCATAAATAAAATATCATATCCTCAAAAAATACACGCGAAACATAACTAAAAAAAAAGCAAGAAAAGGGAAAGAAAATAAATTTTTCAATTGAATAGAGAAGAAAAAACACAAATACAAAATAACAAGAGCATAACAAGATTCAATAAAAGAAGCATCCAAATCAAACTACTAAGCAAAGTAAGAACTTATGATATTTTTCTCTTAAATATACTAAATTTAATCATTGATAAAATCAAATTTCGATAACGACGTTATAAACCATTAAACATAGATACCTGAAATACAATTAAGATATTAATTAATCGTTAGATGGAAGTTTTTTAAGAAAGTTATTAGTAATAACAAATACTTTCCTTCCAAAGAGCTAGAACGTCATAGTAATCATGAGGGATAGTCTCACTCACAGTATCATTATGAGATTGCAATGAATGTATCTTTCATTATTCGCGCCATTTTTAAAACCTAAACGACTAAACTGAATGTTGTAGAATACGTGCATACCGACTATATTCCTTAACAATAAATTATCAGATTTGAATTGCTCAATCTTATTTAGATCGGACTATCAAATCTTGTCAAAAATCAGTTACACTCTCATCCAGTGGCTCTCGTCAGGATTTTCACTAAAGGGATTCAAATATGAAGAAGTAAACGCACCAAGAAGTCGAAGGGGGTTCAACATCTACTATATATACATAAAGAACAATTTTAACCACGTATAAACAATGTAATTTTTCGTCGAAAGTGGTTCTTAGATGAACCCCTCGATCCTATCTGGCTCCGCCCCTGCTCTCGTCGGAAATGCTATTACATAATGACATAGTTGCCCTTGGGAATAAATAGGAGGACACTATAAGATGGTAGTATTATAGTTATTCCAAGAGTTCCTTTTGGTTGAGGCCCTCTGTGTGCCCACTTCCTCCATCTCCGCCAGTGCCGTTCTTGGTTTCTTCTGCGTTTTTTCAACCAAAGGTCCATACTTCAATTGCTTCTAACTTTGTCTCTTTCAAATTTCCCTTTCCCCTTTCGAATTTGTAATGTTTTTTGCATTGTAAATAGTTAGATTCAAAGCATCTATAGTCCATTATTGATTATTCTGATTATGCAATGGTGTTGATGTTATTTACTTTGTCAATGTCTATTAATGTTGCCGAAATACTGATATAGGTGAATCATAAATTGTGGGTAACTCTCATGATCAATTTTTGAGTGGGTTAATTTATAGGGTTTGTTTGAATTTTTTGTTTGTAGATGTTTATCTTGGTTTCTTGATTCATGTGATTTCTGATGATTTTGTTTGGTTTACTGTTGGAAAATAGATATTCACTACTGGGTCTTTGTTTCTTGAATTTGTTTTGATTTGTGATAGATGTTTGTCTAGTTTCTAGCAGTTCCCTTTGGTGGTCAATCTATAAGACAAAGACTACATTGACTCCTGTGGTATGGTCAGGGGTAACCTAAACTTATTTGGACCTATATCTATATATATCAGTGTGGGTTCTTTGTTGGAAAACACAATGGTGGATTATTTGATTGAATTGTTGAAAGGGAAATTGCTAAAACTCTCACCATGTTAAATGAAATCATCATTTGCTCTTTTTTGCATACACGCCTTTTGGATACATGGGTATGAGTAATTTGTGCAGATCCTTAAAGTCACACTGAAAACTTCCTAAAAGTTTTAATGTACCTGTACCTGATAGGCTGATACATATTCCATGCCAGAACCAATGGGACACAGCTCTTTCATACCTTCCTGCTTAATTTAATGTTCCATTAGGAAAATGAGGGCATGACAACTTTTGATAGCATATAAAGTTGTTGTCACTTGTCATGAACCAGACAACTGAATGGTATTGATGACGGGACACCTTGCTTTTAATCATTAAACTAAATTGTGAATACATGGGACCTACACCATTAGTAATGCGTTTACTTAACTCGAAGGCCTTTAGTCTTAATGGATCCCTTCCCTGAACCAAATGACTGATATTGAAGGAGCACTATGTGTGTGACCATAAACTTTTACCGTTTTACAATAACGGAACAGCCACAAAACTAGTATAGACACATATACTAAGTGAAAAAATAGGAGAAGTATGACAAATTATCTACTAAAATTACAAAATTAGTATAGACACCTATAGTCAGCCATCTTACATTGTAAGGTTACAAATCATCTATGGAGGATTTTTACCAACCTCAGAGGCATAGCATGGACAATGCCCCGAAAGATAACTGAGGTTCTCTTTAGCTGGGAGGAGACAGGAGCAGGAGTTGTAGACAAGGATAGATGGAGGATTGTCCCAGCTTGTATATGATGGACAATCTTGAAAGAAAGGAATTCCAGATGTTTTGAAGACACTAGTCAGTACAGAAAATAAAATTGAATTGCATTAGACTTTTCTGTTTTTGGTGTAGACAAATCTACATAGAAGATACAGAGTCGATCGTAGATATCCTAGGATTCTATTAGGTTTTGATCAGTTTTTCTTCCTTTTGCCTTGTAAATATAGTTTCAGCACAACCTATGTTCTCTTTTGGTCAATATACAAATATTACTTTATAAAACATAACATAATGTAATAGATACTACTCCCTCTGTTTCATTTTATGTAGCATTCTTTCATTTTTTAGTTGGTTCCAACAGAATAGGACCTTTCTATATTCGGGAAGTCTTTAACTTTAAACATCCCATAATGAGATGCTCTTATAGCCACATACCCACATGGTACGATTAGGGCCATAAGTTCTAAGGGTACTTTCAATACCTGGCAAAAGTCTCCCCTTCTTTCTTAACTCGGTGCCTAGTCAAACATCACCACATAAATTGAAACATAGGGAGTGATTGATTTGACAGATTATCATATAACTTCATTGTCCATTTTGAGTGAGACATGTTTTTTTTTCCACACATGGCTTTTAAGAGTTAGAATTTGGGATAGGTATCAGTTATGAATTTCTTCTTATGCATGCCTATTATTATGTGTTCTTAGATGATTTTTCAGAAATCCTACTTATCTTTTCTTTTTATGGCTGCATTCATCCCATATCCTGCTGTTTGAGCAGTAACATTCAACTTTATATTGATTGATGTTTTGTTCTTTATCTCATTGCAAGTTTCTTTATGATCAGGGAGCACAACAAAGATTAAAAAAAGCTCTGATTCTAAATTGGATTGAATGTATAGGAGCATATCATTTTGGTGGATGTGCTCATAAGCAAGAGAAAGATAATTCCTTCATATTAGTGTGTGGCTCAATTGATATGCTGATACAAAATTATCTTCCTGGTTGCAAAAAAACTTCTTTTGCAACCTCGTTCTCATCTGAGATCACGAAACAAGATTCATGTGACTGGGCTTCTGGTGCTGAATTGTTGGAAATGAGTCCAGAAAAAGATAAATGTTCTCTTGATGGCCTTAGAAAATCTGATTCAAAGGATGGTGATCCTTGTTTCTTAAACAGTCCAGATGGTCCACGACCTTCAACTTTCAGTGCCATGTCTGGAAGTTCCAAACCCGTAGTATATCATAGGAAAAAGTTCAGAAGGAACCCTCTTCCTACTTTCTTCATTGAACCATCAGCTGAAGTTAGGCCTAGCAACGGATGTCCTTCTGAGCTCTGTTCTGAAGTCCATTCAGGAACATTGAAGGAAGACATAGTTGCTGCTGAAAAATTAGCTGCTGCAGCTCCTGTTCTTCTGCCTGCTGAGTGTAATAGAGGGAATCTTCTATCTAAATCAAATTCTTGTGATGGTAGGCCTGAAGGGGAAGAGCAGTGCTTTGAAGCAGCATCAAGAAGTGAATTGCAAAGGACTTCAAATGTTTGCGTTAATGATAGTCATTCGTCATCAAAGTGTGATTTGGACTTTTTGTCTTCTTCGTTGAAGACGGTTGTGGATGATGCTGGTGAATGCTCCTCATCTGGTGCTTTATTTCCTGAAAGATTGGGTGATAATATGCCAGAAAAGGATATATGTGCAGCAATTCTTAGATGGTATGGGTTGCTTGAAAAAGTTGTGGTTCCAGAGCTCCGTGCATCCACAGATACCAGTTCCGACAACTGCTGTTTAATCTCATGCAAAGCCTGTGATTGTTCAGAAGCTACAGTGAAGATGCTAATCTGTGATAATTGTGATGATGCATATCATTTATCTTGCTGCAACCCCCGTATAAGGAAAGCACCTCGGAATGAGTGGTTTTGCCAAACTTGTTTGATAAAGAAGCGGAAATTACTCGAGAAATCATCTTGTAATGAGAGTTCTAGCAACTTTCCGTCTAAAGGTGAATCGGTACCTACAGCTCTCATGTTGAAGGACACCGGTATATATAGAAACTGTGTTCGTATTGGCAATAATTTTCAAGCTGAGGTTCCTGAATGGACAGGTCCAGTGATAGAGTACGTTTTACACATCCATTTTTTAATTGTTGTAGCTCTTCCTATTGACTTAAGAGAAGTGAAAGTGATAACTAGCTTTAAATGGTTTTGTCACGTAGGCAGATAAAACATGGGGTATCTCTCATCCTGTTTCTACCTTCTGTAACAGCTTGTACTTGTCATAGTCAGTTGTTATGTCTCATGATTTAATAATATTATAGATATGATGGAGTCGTCCAACGTACAAGGAGTTACAACATAGAGAATTTACACTAAAACATGTTGCTACAAGTACTCTCTTTTCAATGCTAACTTGGAAATTGCATTACACAACAAAATTTTCACTAATCTCTGCAAGGGAATTTCCTTAGCCTTTAGACGTCTTCTGTTTCTTTCTTTCCATTTTGCCACACGAGCTTTGAAAGAGCTATTTCCCATGTTCCTATTCTCCGCCTCTTCTTTTTGAGCTTCCATTTTAATAGAATCTCATTGATGGTTTTTGACATCACCATTTGACACCAAACATACCATACATCTTAACCTATACACATAGTGCAATTGTGTAGTTAAGTAGTAAGTAGTTAACATCCTTTTCCTGTTCTTTTATATTAGGCCGAATACATAGACAAACACCTAAACTTGTTCAAGCATTTCATATAGCTACCTAAACTAAGTCTATAACCTATTGAACACTTGATATATGCCCAAATTGTACCTATTAAACACATATTGCAGACATGGTGCATAACATGGTTATCTTTATTGAGCGCTTGAACATGTTAGAAAATGAGTTGACATGGACTTTCTTCTTCCTTATTTTTTTCTTTTCTCATTCCTCTCAACAAAATAAGACCCATCCCATCATTTTCTCATGCTTGAGCTCCACCAAAGAACCAACCCTCCACCCCCGCTGACCCACTTCATCCATCAACACACGGTCCAGCCCTTCTCCTTTGTCTATATATAGCCACCATAATACACAAACACCACAACACCACTCACATACTACTGTCTCTATTTTTTGTTGCATCTCTGCTGAATTCCATATTCAAAAAGCCACCACCTGCCGCCCCTTCTGTTGGCTCCTTTCATCGGGTAAGAGAAACTAAAGCGAGACTGTTGACAATTAAGGGAGGTATTTCTCCACTGCTTCATATCTTTCTCCACTCCAAGTGATTGGGGTGCCACCTCTTTCCCCTATAATGACCAGGAAATATTGTCCAATTGATAAGTTAGAAGGTGATAAAATTTCTCCGGTTGAAGTCCTCTGTTAAGTGTAAATGAATAAAGCAACAGTCGTGACAGATTGCAAAGAAGAGGGCTATTTAGCTATGATTCTTCATGGAGACGGAGCAAACGATGTCAAAGTTAGAGAGTTGATTGCCGTTAAAGTTGAAGGAAGATTGTATTGCAAAATTTGGTGACTACCAACATTCAAAATCAGATGTTATGTCTTCAAATTTGATTGTCCTTCTACCACAAAAAGGGAGAAAAAGATAGATGGAGAAGAGGAGAGGAAGAAGAAGGGTGAATGTTTTTTGTTAGCTCTTAGGTGTTGGTGGGTCTGGTTTCAATGGTGGAAAGATAAGAGGAGGAATTGCCTTTTAGGGAAGAAGAAGGTAACACGGAGTGAAGTGGGTTGAGAATAATGAGGTATCAGGTTCACTTCCGCGGAGAGACAAAAACACTAGGCAATTTCTTCCACTTGTCCAAGTCTTGGTAGATAGAGTTACCCATCACCTATGGTGGTGGGAGGTAACAGGTACCCGTGGAACTAGTCGAGGTACACGCAAGCTGGTCCTGCTACCACAGTTATTAGAAAAAAATGAACGGGGAGGGGAGTTGGAATAAGCAAACTTTTCCCCTTTTTTGGATCAAAAGATTTTTTCTTTTGTGGGATTTTTTGGGTTTAAGAGCCATGTCTTTCTTCCATTGGCTTCTTTGCCACATCTCTGCGTGTAAACTGCACATACATTCTATTTTCTTGATTGTTTCATCGACGTGTCTAATAGGCACAATTTGAGCAAAAGTAGTTTAGATGGCTAGATGAAAAATCCGGACAAGTTTAGGTGTTGTCTATGTATTCAACCTTCATTAAGCATTAATTGAGATAAATCGTCCTCCTCCTCAAATTCTTTGCTGTAATGATGGCGCCCCAAGTGGCTCTCCATGTGAAAAAACACTGTTCCTCCGGTGTTTTCTGAATACATCATTTTCAGTTGTCATCTGTGCTACTTTGTTTTTGTTTGAGTGACTCCTGGTTTTCTCATCGGATCTACCTAATGAAACTCTCTATGCAAAGAAATAAATCTTTGGAAATAATTTATTTTTTCCTAAGGAACTTTGTAATGTCTTGAAAATGTGCAAAGCATGTGGTGGCATGTTTCGTGCATCTACTACTGAAAATTCTGTTGGTACTTTTTTCTCTTATCTCATAACCTATAATTCTATACCTGCTAGTGCTAGCATATCTTACCTAAACTTAAGTATGATTTCTTGAACTCTTGGTGGGATATTAATCCTCAGGAGTTCAGTTCAAGAAAAATGGATTAGTGTTGGTGGGGGTAACTAATGCATGTTCATGTTTATTTATCTCTTAATACTATGGAAATCTTATAATGCTCACAGGTTTCATGCTTCATATGTCCTGATAAGTTTTACTCTAATTTATGAAATCTTGCATATAGGAATGCTGTTAACATTTTACTGTTATGATATTGTTATCTATTTGAGCTGTTTGTATCTCTTGAGCATGGCTGCTGCATTGGTTTTGATGATGAGATTTGATGCAGTGAGGTTGATCGCAGTGGTGAACCATTTGAAATCAGACCTTCAGAGTGTCTCTGCTTGCGTGTAAGTTCCACTCCTGAAATCTATCTTTTCCATACAGATGGCTGCTCATTTCTAGGAATTTTTTTTACAAACATTAAAATTATATTGTTCAGGAACAATCTTCTAACAAACATTTGAGGATTAGTTCTATTGGCAATTGGATTCAGTGCCGGCAGGTCATTGAAGGTTTTGGGGAATGCGTGGATGGAAATATCTGTGGGAAGTGGCGAAGGTAATGAGCCTGCCCTTTGCACTTTTACTATTGAATTTTTTTGCTCCAGCTTTAGGTGTTTCAAATGGATGCTGTTAATTTTGGACTGTGCCATTGAAATAGCTTCAGCTCTCGGAAATGGACAGCATCACATGTCTTGATCAGATTAATCTGCATGTTCCCTTTATTATTTTCCTCTATCGATGAGAAGGAACTCTAAAGAGGAAAATGAAAACCCCCGCAACTTGATGTCCCTCCTGAATCTTAAAGTTTTCCTCTCGACCTATGATGTAAGACCCATGAGATAAAGCCATATCAGTAGCTCGATAAGAAAAGTACTGAGATCAGTGATAAGTGAAAGTGGTTGTAGAAAGGGAATCTCACGTATCAAGGAATCCAGGATAACTCCTATATCTCTAATTCCTTTCGCACTTCACTATGATCATGTTATTTTTATTTTATTTTCTCTTTTGTTTGCATGATATTCATGTTGTTCTGTCTTGGTGTTTTAATTTTATCTATTCAAGATGCCCAATCTGCAACTTGGTGTTATCATGACAGGGCCCCGCTATTTGAAGTTCAAACAGATGATTGGGAGTGCTTCCGTGCTGTCCTTTGGGATCCAGCTCACGCTGATTGTGCTGTACCTCAAGTATGTGAGTTTTTTCAGTCCAGGTGTTGTGTTCAACATCCGATCTTCAACTAAACTCATTAACTTGCTTCATTCCTTCCCCATTACCATTCCTTGCTCTTATGTTTTCTTTTCTTCCCCATCTCCAAAATGCTCAAACACTAACTTGCTTCTGTACGAGATAGTTCTGTTGCATTTTATTTTTGTTAGTTTTGGAGAATTAGTTTCTTGTTAAGTTAAGACGTTTGATGTTGTCTAGCTGTTGCACAGATTTTATGCTGGCATGTGTAAGTGAGAAAGAATTATATCTTTGAGTATGTGGAAGAATCATTCAATTGCTAATAGCTTCAGGGTTTTTCACCATCATCTCCGGGAAGATGCTTATTGAAATAGCAAGTGTTGTC
Source organism: Jaltomata sinuosa (assembly GCA_003996215.1). Classification (NCBI taxonomy): domain Eukaryota; kingdom Viridiplantae; phylum Streptophyta; class Magnoliopsida; order Solanales; family Solanaceae; genus Jaltomata; species Jaltomata sinuosa. The sequence continues at coordinate 95,197 of QJPP01002276.1, forward strand.
ATTATACCTCTTTTGGGCTAGTATATTTGCAATGTTCAATTATCTTGCAACACTCTTCTCGTTTCCCTAAAAGATGGAGGTTTATACTGAAACATGTAACATTTAACTAAATTTTTGGCGTGCTCTTATGTGTATGGAACGACGAAACCTTTGATGCTCTAAATGATTTTTCTAGAAGTCGATGGATTACATGTGGATTGAAAATCCTACAAATGCCATAACATTGATATAATTGCATTGCTTCTCGTTTTTACTGATCTTTGGGTTTTTCATTTGCCATATTGCCCATTTCATTGAGATACATCCTTATTAATAACGACAACAGCATTCCCCGTGTAATCCCATCTCACAAGTGGGATATTGGGAGGGTGATGTGTACGCAGCCTTACCCCTACCTTGTGAAGGTAGAGAGGTTGTTTCCGATAGACCCTCGGCTCAAGTAAAGCATATAATATTTCTTAAAACTGTTTTTCTGATCGCTGTTCATTGTCTCTCACTCTGGCTCAGGAACTAGAGACGGAGGAAGTTCTGAAGCAATTGAAGTATATAGAGATGGTATATTAGCAAACCTTATAACAGCACTCTTTTCCTGTTTTGATAAAGAAATGAATTCACTTATGTACTTTATTTAGCAAGAGGTGTAGGTAATAAATAAGATAATACAAAAGATCAACCCCATCAGCCAAATTATATATACGACTTGAAAATTTCTGTCTCTGGTGTGTTACATTCTTCTAAAATCAAAAGGTTCTTTTCAAGTGCAGTTACATTTCTCAACTATTTTTGTTACATTATCTGTTTAGTAAATGATGCAAAGTCACAGCACTTCTCTATTTTCTTTGTACTCGATGGGGTTTCTGCAAGCTATTGTTTTTTGTATTCTGCTGTTCTGCCTCTTGTACACCGAGGTGTTCCTTTTGTTATTAAAATAGTTTTCTAGTAGAAGAAGATATATCTAAACTTCCTTTGGTGATTGTATTAGATACTATCCATCTTTTCCTTTTTCTCTTTTAGTGGAGTAAGGTCTTATTCTCCAATGACTGCCTCCCTGTGCACAAATGGAACCCCAGCAGGATTCTTGCCCCTCTTCACTATTAGACAGCTCAAAGTTTGAGATGTGCTGTAGTAAACTAGTTGTGCTGTAGTAAGTGCTGTAGTAAACTAGTTGTGCAGAGTCTCCATTTACTACTATTGTACAAGACAAACAGCAAAGAGAAACTAGAATTTAGGTTTTGCATAATATAGTTTCCTTGGACCAGGAAAAACAAGTTGGATTTTGGTAACTGCTTTGTGTCTCTCATTTGTTCATGCATATGCCCAAAAACAAGAGATATGGGGGTCATCATTAAAGAAAGATTTTTATATTAACAACTTTTTAGTTTAGTTTTGTTTACTAATTTTATTCCTTTATGAACAGAATATCTAAATTGTTGAGAAAAGGGGGAGCCCATTTTTAGTAGTTAGTTAGTGGTGGTGGATTCTTGTCCTACAAATGATCTGTGTCATTTTCCCTTATAATTGTTATTCTATGTACATTGTATTACTTTCTAGACCAACTTATGAAGGTATAGAATATTGAACCTAGTGTTTGTTCCTTCTGTTTATAGTTGAAACCCCGGCTGGCAGTTAAGAGGCGCAAATTGGATCAAACCTCGGGTGCTGCCTCACGGTTCTCGACAGAGAATTGAGAAGATATAGGCTTCATGTACGGAAATGTTCATCTTGTACATTTAAGCATACAAATTTTGGACAATTGGATTTGTACTTCATGAGATTCTCATCACAGTAAACTTATGTAGTTGCTTCAGAAACATAATTGTACAATCTAGAAGGTGCAATGAATCAGCTGCAACTCTATTTTATCTTTCCTGTCGTCACTTCTTATCTTAGTCCATCTGTCTCTTCTCTTTTATGGGGCATTTACTTTTTGCATTGCCAGGGCTGACAAATTAACATTTCACTTTCGTCGTCGTTATGTCACATTTCTGTAGTGCCTTGATGAATTTGTGAGGCCCTGATTTAGTCATTGCAGAATAGAGAGCAGGTGTGAAGGCAAGGGGAATTTGTACTCGTGATGACTCTGTGTTGGTGCATTTATGTTTCTATTTCTCTCTGGTATAGGTAGGTAATGAACAGAAAACATACTCTAGGTGTATTTTGTTGAATAGCAGAACTTGTTTGCACTAGACCCTTGTGGTCCAACCCTTCCCCGACCCTGCACATAGCGGGAGATTTAGTGCACTTGGCTGCCCTTTGGCAGAATTTGTTTGCAGCTCGCTCGCGCTCTCTCTCTCTCGTAACTGTTGCCGCATATTTGGTATCTCCGTCACTCTTTCAGGTTAGGAACTTGTGGTTCTTGCCCTGCCTACTAACAAAGGGTACGGTTCAATTTGGACACAAGTCAGCCTTAGTGATATGAAGGTGCTGCGTGGAAGGGCTGTCTTTCAACGAATAAAAGTTACTTTAGGAGTAACATGCTGTGATGCTGATCTTTCCCAAAAGCTCACATCTATGGGGTAGGCAAGTTCAATCGAGTTATTAACTATCATAACTAACAAGAGCTCGAGCTTAATCTCCTAGAGCTCGAGCATGAAACTTGAACAGATTCGGTTCGGTCGCTGAAGCCATGACCACCTCTTGACATAAGCCACGGCGTAGTTGAGGAGCACTTTTAAGACGTACCCTACAACATCTAGTCTTTAGACAAGACTAGGGGCCTTATGCCAATCAATATCGTTCGTTCTCCCCGCCCGAGAAGAACTTCACAAATACAATGTGTTCTTGAAAAGCAGACATGAGATAAGAAATACAATGTTCTCACTAAGATTTCAAATAGCGGTCCCAATCGGAAGAGCATGTTGTGTCCAAAATTTGCATCTTGATGGCCAATTTTAACCTCTGGGTCATTTTGTTTCACCATGATCCAATTATTTGTCAAAAGAAGTCCACAATTTTTTCTTCTATTTTACTTAATATGAAGGTATATTTCCAGAAGAAAATCAGAAAAAACAAAACAAGAATGATGAATGACAGTGGAAGACTAGAGTTGGTATTGAGTATTCTTCACTCACTTGTGGGGGCAAATGAAAGGGAATTTCATCAAACGAGCTGTCCTTTGAAAGGACAGTCAAATTTGAATCATCCCAACTCAAGTTGGGAAAATAAAAAGACAAACTCATTGAACTTGGCCCTTTGCTCTAATGGTAGGCAACATGTCAACATTGTATCTGGATTAGACTAGATAGGGTTCTCTTGGTTCTGATTCATGAAAGGGGTAACGTATCGGGGTTTATTTTTTTTGCACGTACAACCATCAAACTAGAGATCTAAGCAGCAGCACTTGCTCGACAAGGCAGGAAGTACCATATTATGTTCTTCTTACATAATGCAATTGGAGTAGAATCACTTTTCATTAATAGATTTAAAAATCCACAATTCTTTAAGAAGACAAAAATTGGAATAGAATCGCTTTTTGTTATTACGTTTAGGAATCCGTAATTCTTCAAGAAGACAGATTAACCCGGATCCCAAAATTGAAGTCAAGAAGACAATTGTGTTACCCATTTCTGAAAATAAATTCCTAGAGCTAAAGATCTTTGATGTGCTGTGATAATTGCATCCATAACAGTTCTAAATCAGGGAGAATACATCAACCGTCCTTTAAATTTATCAGTAAATTTCATTCAGACACTCAACTATGATCTATTTCAATTAGGCATCTAACATGGTAAAATATTCATATTAGACACTTCGCGCTCAAATCATGGAAAAGCTTTTGAGCTCATTTTACGCGCTCAAATCATGGAAAAGCTTTTGCGCTCATTTTACACGCTCTAGATAAGTTAACTACTTAAAATATGTCACTTCCTTGATTATATGCATTAATCTAATAAGGAAGTAAAAGTTTAGCATGTTCCAATTGAGGCTGATGTGTATAATAAAAGGAAGTGACGTATTTTATATGGTTAACTTATCTACGTAATAGATGCTTGAGAGTATGCACAAAAGCTTTTCCAAAATTTGAGCCGGAAGTGTCTAATAGGGACACTTTATCATTTGTTCATGTATGTGCCCAGTTGGAATAGATCGTAGTTCGAGCGTTTAAATGAAACTTACTGCAAGTTTAAGGGGCTGTCAATGTATTCCGCCTTTAAATCATGTAATCATCTATGGTTCTTGAAGAATTTCAACCATAATAATACACTCATATATGATCTCTTCTGCAGCTAAATAAGTCGAGAGTCATGAGCTAAAAGTAAGTGGAACTTTTACAGCCCTTATACAACCTCATAAAACCATACATGCTACAACTATGAATCCCAAAATTATAAAATCCACCAAAAAAAGTAAGCTGTGTTATGACCAGCTTTTCATCCTCATATCAATCATATCCACTTTTGTTCAATTTAGACTCAAAATGTAGCAAAGAAATTTGGACATATAGTTGTCTGAGAAGAAATGTGCCATCGAACAAGATATCATTTTTCCACTGAAATAGAAGTGAAATATATATTACATCCCAATTCATCAACTTAGTGGCATTCTCTCAAAACATGAAGTACATACAATAATAAAAGAATCATTAAATCCTGAGCAACAAGGATTCAGCAGGAAAAAGACTGAAGTCTAATCTGAGTAAAAGAATACAGCATGAAGCTATTACCAAGATCTTCACATTCTCCATTCTAAGCTCTTTCTGCTTAATGAGTAATGTCGAAGCTAATTGAGGTTATCGTGAAGTCCTCACAGGCGCATGTGACAAAAAATGGAAAGAATTCAGGCCTATAACAGTCCAGACATTACAATCAACTGTCTATTGTTTTAGATCTCACCTTCCTTGTTGACTGACAAATTGCGAAAAATCATCTACTCCAGTAGCCATGGCATCTGTAGTGCCACTGGTACTTGCTGCAGATTCACCCTCTTCTTTGTTTTTTGATTCAACATGAGTCTGGTCTTCAGAATTTTCAGTTCCTCTCTTCTCAACTGTTTCTAGAACACGAATATCAGAAGCAGAGTCTTCCCCGGCATTCTTCCGCAGCCAAGCCTCATGAAGTTGCAAAACATATTCCAGGTGCCATAGGACTTCTCCCATTGTTGGTCTGCTCTTTCCCTCGTCTGCTATACATTTTTCAGCAATTTCTCCAAATTTCATCAATGATTCTGTGGAATATTGTCCTGCGAGTTGAGGGTCAATGATGGTTTCAAGCGATCTTTGTCGTTGGAACCGCATTGCCCATTCTGCAAGATTGATCTGATCTTTTGGTAAGCTTGGATTTATAACAGGGCGCGCACATATAACTTCAAACAGCACAACCCCAAAGGAGTAAACATCAGATTTCTCAGTCAACTGCTGTCGCCTGAAATACTCGGGATCCAAATAACCAAAACTTCCTTTCACTGCTGTACTGACATGAGTATGTTCTAAAGAAGGGCCAGTTTTAGACAGACCAAAATCCGCCATTTTTGCCACAAGATTCTCGTCTAACAATATGTTGGTTGTTTTGACATCCCGATGGATGATTCCCCGCTCTGACCCTGTGTGAAGGTAATGCAGACCACGAGCTGAACCAATGCACACCTCTAGTCTTTGCTTCCAGCTTAGGGATGGTAGACCACTGCCAAAGAGATGACTCCTGAGTGTTCCATTGGCCATGTACTCATAGACCAAAATCATTTCATTCTGTTCATCACAGAAACCTATCATGGAGACCAAATGCCTATGCCTTAGCTTAGAAAGCATTTCGATTTCTGTTTCAAATTCTTTCAGACCTTGCTGAGATTGAGGATTGGCTCGCTTGATTGCAGCTAGGGTGCCACCATCGAGCTCTGCTTTGAAAACCTTACCAAATCCTCCCACCCCTATCACTAAGCTTTCATCAAAGTTGTTTGTGGCTGCTTTAATCTCTGCTAGAGTAAACCGCCTTCCAGATCTTAGAGTTCCAAGACTTTGATATTGTATTGATCCCTTACCATTAGCTGTGCTGGTTACAGCAGCTCCATGAAGGAATAAAGGCCTCCATCCAGGTGAGCCTTTCTTTGTGTCATCTTCGCTTTTCCTCCTTCTACATAGCCGCATAATCAGCATGAATAAACCTGCAAGAACAATGATGGATGCAATACCTGCTCCAATTCCAACCCACAGGATTAAATTTTTCGAAGTTGATTTTTCTGGAACATCCTCATATTTCTGTATATAGGCAAGATTACCATTCCGACTCAACTTGAAAACCTCCAAACCATTCAAAAGAGGATCAGTGCCTGCAGAACCAGTCGTTGTATCTGGACCAAGTTGAACCCATAGACTGCTGCTTTTCGAGGACATCACATCAAAGTAATCCTCATGGTATGCCTTGTTCATTCCCCCAGCTCGTGAGAAAATGTCGTAGTTGTCTGCTGCAGTTTTGTTGTTTATATAGATCTTGAAGATCCTTTGATTTGGTTTATTATAGTCAAACTCACAGAAATGTAAGCGGATTACATAATCAAAATCAGGATCCACGTCCAGTTTCCATGACATGTTCAACCGCTTCTCCATGACATCTGTGTTACTCATAATTCTTGCTGTTTCATACACAAGAAGCGGAGCAACAGAGGTGTCATTTGGGGAAGCATAAGTAATGTTGGAATGGTTTTTGGCTTCTGGACCTGCATCTGCGATAATCATATAGCTCGAATCCGCCTCCCACTTCCTCCTGAACCCTGAATCTTGAGTGGATTTAATTGCTGAACCACCAATGTTCAACCTGTACATAGTTTGAATCCCTCGTTTACTCAAATTTAAGGAACTGTTAGCACCATTGCCACCGACTTTACTGATGGAGTCAACAAATAGCTTATCAGTCACCGGGATGATCTCTATGGCATTAACAAATCCAAAAGAACCCTTGTTTGGAATAAACTCTAGCACAAAGACATCGATATCAGAAGTCACAAAATACTCCTTCACCAATGAGAAGATACTGGAGTTGCCTCCGGAACCTTGCAGGAGCGAGTTCTTGAGCAAAATCTCACCAGCAACATTAAACTCTGAAACCAACTTCAAACCATTTGCAGCAACAGCAAAGTAGGACTCATTTGCATCACGATTCCCAAATGTAAAGGGATAGAAATGGAGCCTGAGGAAATAACTACCAGGTGCTCCTTCGAAAGTATAGTTAAAACTTTCAGAAAAAAATCTGGCAGTTTTGTATAGTGGCTCATAAGACGGATCACCATTAAATGAGTCAGTGGATGCCTCAATACCTGGTGAACTCAAAGTGACATTATTGCCACGGGCAGAATCACCTATCCATTTGCTACCATCCACATTCACACTAGAATTTGTACCACAATTTACCAGAAAAGTCTTTGTTTGAGCTTCTCCAATTTCAACAAACACAATTAATACCCAAAAAAGAAATATCCCAAACACCTCCCTGCCTTTGACTTTCATAACTCACTATCCCAATTCCCAATAAGGCAATAACACCCCCCCTCAAGTTTCTTCCTTTTTGGTACTATCTACACACTCTTTCAAGCTCAATCTCAAAACTGAAAACCCCACCAATCAAGAATTTCAGATAACAAAAAACCCAAACTTGCAATCACCTCTACCCCCCAAAACAAAAACAATCTCTATATCTTGTACAGCACAAAAATCAAGATTTAAGCATAAACATCAAAAGAATACCTTAATCAATCTCTCTCATAGGTAACTCAGAAATCTTCAACAACATGTGAAAATAACCAAACCCCACAAGAATATATCTTCAAAAATGAACAGTTTCAGTACAGAAAACAAAAAAACAAATCAGCAAACAGATCTGAAACCAAGAAAATGGGACAAAAGCTCGATTCTTGAAGACAATGGTAAGCCAAAAAAAAGAAAAACAACCCAATTTTTCAAGAATGATGATGATGAATTGAGTGTAAAGACAGATTAGCTAAAAATGGTGATTATAGGGAAAAGAGCTCACTTTTGTTTTTTTCTGATAAAAATGAGGAACATGGGTAGGCTGGAGTTGTTTGAGACAGACTGGAAACATTCATATATTGCACTGTTTTTTTTTTCTTTTGGGTTTTTAGAAATGGCCTCTCAACCTCATCACCATATCTGTATTACAGGTGTACACTATTTTATTATTCCATTGAGTATTTGTTGCAACTGCTTGTATAACAGCCATTTTCTCAAGGCTTATTAAACTACAGATTTGTTTATTTGGCACAATCTATTAGTGTTCGTTCGGTAGAGTGCATTAGAAAAAATAATGTATGCATTAACTTTGTATATTACTAGTATTTTATTTGATATACTTTTTAACTTTTTAAACCAATATATAACTAGTGATTGCATTAGTTATATACGTTGCACTCTATTTGATATTAAGATGTGTATAACCAATACGTGAAAATTCGTGATATTTGTAATGCAAAATATTATAATGCATGTATTAACATGGTTAAAAACGTAATTGTCCCTCAAAACTTTTTCTACATTCTTTCTACCATATTTGTGAGGGTATTTTTGTAGACAAATAATTTAAAAAAAAAAATATACAATGCATGTTATTTTTAATACATGAAATCAAATAATGCATAACAATAATATCAATATAACTAATATCGATATTTCTAATACAGTATTAATAATATACCATATTCAATTATGTTTTTATGCACTCTGTTAAATGACCCCTTAGTTCCTCCCTTTCATATTAGTCGTTAATATTACTATCAAGACATAATTAATCATTTTTTTTTATTTTACTCTTAAAATTTATTGTTTTGAAAATGAATAATATTGATTATATTGAAAGGAGATAAAGGGTAAATTAGCACTAATAAGATAGTATATTTTATTTATACTTTTTATTAAAGAAAAATGTGTAAAGTGATATGTGACAACTGACAAGTAATATAAAATGGAAGGAGTAGGCTCTTATTTTAATTCATTTGCCGTATTCTTTTGAAATAGCACACGATTTTTTAAAAAAAAAAAATTTGGGAAGAATTTCCATTTAAATAAATTAATCAGAAACGAGAACCTTCAATGGACCATCTATTGCTGTAATTTCTTTTTCTTTTTTGTTGCCTTAGGAATATTTTTTATTCTACTAAGATGTGACAATTCTTCAAAAACAACTTGCATTTTAACACGGCTATGTTTGGCTCTTTGTGAAAAAAGAAGGGTGGAATTTTTTAATTTGCATACTGTTTGAAATTATTAAATTTTATCTTCTGTCTTTTCGAATTTGCCAACATTTTACTCTTTTCAAATATCACTTTATAAAATTATACAAAATATGTTATTGTTATTATTGTTTGTTATTATTTTGGTCTCCATTCATATTTATTTTGCATTTGTTCTTCTCACTAATAGAACTTTAGCACCAAATAGACATATTTTAGGTATCCAAATTATTCAGAGGGGAAAAAGACAAAAATAAAGAGGTTACAGTACTAAGTAAGAATCAAAATTATTGATTTTATTTAACAAAGACAAAGTTGCCTAATTTTGAATAATTAAAAAAAAAAAAAAAAAAAGAGGTTACAGTAATAAATAAGAATCAAAATTATTGATTTTATTTTAAAAAGAAAAAAATGTCTATAATTTGTTTAGGGTTGCACTCAAGAGTATGGCTTAATAATCAATAAAATGAGTTGATAATTATGAAGTTATAGTGCAAACTTCAATAGAAACAAAAATATTACTAACTGATTTCTTCAACAATCTATTCTAATTTTGATAAACAGAGTTATTTGACAGCTATTATTGGTGAAAAATAATAAATATTTTATAAAATTAGTTAAAGTGTGTTAGAAGGTGATACATATCTCATAAAATTAATCGATATGCGTGCGAATTAATTCAAACATCGTAATTATAAAAAAAAATGCTCCCTCCGTCCTATTTTATGTGGCACACTTTTCTTTTTAATCGGTCTCAAAAAAATATCACCTTTATATAATTAGAAAAAGTTTAACTTTGAAATTCCTCTTTTACCCTTAGTGAAATGATTTACAACCATACAAACGTTCAAAAATTATTTTGGACCACAAATTTAATTTTTTTTTTTTTTAATTATCGTGTTAAGTCAAATGGTGTCTCATAAAATGGGACGAGGGAGCAGTTTGGTGTGGATGGGAGAGAATGGACCTCCATGATTTGGTTGGATTTTGCGGTGGTCACATGGCCATGTCTAGAAAATAAACAACAATCCAAATATAGTTACAAAAATACCCCTCTATTTTTTACAATTAAAATAGTAAAATCTCCTGTCTTTTTGTTCCTCCGTACCTCAAGAGTACCACTAATTATAGTTGGTCAAGATGATAGCTGTAAAAGAAGAATAAAAATTAAAAGAAACAATAATTGTTGGTACCAACTTTCAATTTCTCAAAAAAAAAAAAAAAAATAATATTTGACTGCTATATTTATTTTGAAACATTTTTCATTACAACTTTTAGTGTTTTTTTTTTTGAAAGTATTTGTTTTGGAAAATAGTCATGTGTTGAAAATAAACATCACTAAGGTTTTCTAATTTTTTTTAAGGACTTTCAAATTTCACATAAGTGAAAAATTAATAGAGATTTAAAAAGTAAGACATCCTAAATCAATTTGTTTTGACTTAATAGATGAAAAAGAAGAATATAATAAATATTTATTTGCATTTGATATTGCCACCGAAAATATATCATGAACTAATATTTATTTTTGTTTAATAGCATTTTTTGTTCCTAAATTAATAGTGAATTTTAGTTTAGTACCTTTTGTGATATCTTTATAATTTTAAATTAGTTAAAATCTTTATTTTTTGATTTTTTTGGTTTGTGAATATTTTTAAATTTATATGATTATTAATTTCTTCATCATTTAATTATTTATATTTTATGTTAAGCTTGTATTATTATTTTTTATTTAAAAGTAATATAGTTTCGACATTGTCCAAATATGACATACTTCATGCTAGAGCAACAACACTCATTTCAATTATTTGAAATTTATACTTAATTTAATATCACAATTCACATGAACTAAAACATAAATTAATGATAACTGACGGACCAAAAATACTATTATTCCTAATTATTTACCGTTTGGACAACTCTAATTTTAAATATTATTTATTTTCAGCTTCAACAATTATTTAATTATACTTACAACTATTAGCATTTTCTTTTGTATATTTGCAAATTGAGTGATAAACGCAACTTGGGCCTACTATAGGCAGTCTAACATAGTTGGACCCCAATCACATCTATTCTTGATGATTTGACAATTTAATAATAATCTCCTGTTGCAATGGATAACTATTTGGCCTAATACAAATCAATCTCTTAAATTTGTCAGAATATTTTATTTAGACACTCAAACTAAGTCATATTTTAATTGAATAATTTAATTCCTAATAAAGTCTTCCAATTCGACTTTTTGGGTTTAGATTTTAAAAAAAATTGGCATATATTTTCATTCGTCTATTAGGTAGTTAAGTTAACAACGTAATATATCTCACTTCCTTTCATTATATTCATTCGTCTCAATAAGCTTTAAAAAATCCTAGATAATTTCTACTTGAGGTTGATGTGCATAATTAAAGGAGATGACATATTTTATCTGGTTAACTTAACTATCTAATAGACAAATGAAAACACGTACAATATTTTTTTTCAAAACTTGGATCTGAATTGTCAAATTGAAACACCTTATTAGTAGTTTAAGTGTCTAATTAAAACAAAGGCTTAATTCAAACGTTTAAATAAAATATTCTTACAAGTTTAATGAGCTAACTATGTATTAAGTCTAATTACAAATTATGTCTCTTATCCATTATACCAAACGAGCTCTTACAATAGTATTTAGTTCACAATAATAATCATACTTGATTAAGTAATAGTGAAATCAGAAATTTTAATGAGGAATTCAAGAAAAACGCCACAATTGAAATTTAAATTTTGGAACCACATTTATCATTGTACAAGAAGCTTTTACTTAATAGGATTCAACATTTTAAAATTGTTAGTACTAATTATTACTATCAAAGATGAAATTAATCTTTTATAGTGTTTTACTTGTAATTTTGTATAACAAATGATCCAAAAAAGATATTTTATTTGTTAAAACACATTATTTGAAGTGTGATATGCTGCCATAATTGGTGACAAGGCCTTATGTATAGTTTCAGATTCCTATCCAAACAAATAGACATGTTTCAGCGCCATTTTAGCAATATAAATAAAATTCTTAATATTAAAGTCACTTCAAAATGATATGACATTTCATTTATGTATATGACCCAGGATTTTCCGACAACAATATAATCTATGATAGATAATTGGGCAAACAATAGAAAACACATATTTAATCTCTAATTATTTCTAAAAACGCTACTTTATACATTTATTTATTTTTATCACTTTTGTGTTTTGAATACATGCTTAATTGCTGATGAATTGATGTATCTCAAATACATAAATAACTAATTATGAATATTTTAATTAATCAAATCCCTTAATATAAAGCAGAAATAAAGGCATGTATATATATTTAATTAATTTTATTTTTTTACTTTTTAAAAATAATAAATTCATTAATTTCATTAATATAAGACGAAAACATGTATATCTTGGTTATATAATTTGATTACTTTTCATCTAATGTATCATTTTATATGTATCTAGTATTAATTTCATTTATATTTTAATGTGTATCAATTATTAATTTCATGTACATATTTATATGTATCTAGTATAAATTTCATGTATTTATTAGTATGTATCTAATATTAATTTCATATATACGTTTATATGTATATAATATTAATTTGATGTATCCAATACCAATTTTATACATTATATTCAAAATATAATAAATTCAGTATTAATTTGATGTATCCGATATAATAATGAATTGATGTATCCAATACCAATTTTATACATTATATTCAAAATACATGTATCTATAATCAACTTAATCTAGTGTATCCAGTATTAATTTAATGTATCCAATATAAATTTCATACAATGAATTCAAAATACATGTATCTAATACATGCTTAAAAGAAGACGAAGAAGAAGAAACACAAATCTGACAGAAATATATTCATATGTACATGAACAAACACTAAATATTATATTCAATATGAATTAGTAGACTATGATACAATGGGGTATGCAGGCACATTCACCATCCTCCTTGCCAATCTACGACACCCCCCACCCTACGACACCCACCATATCGACTATCTTCAGAAACAACACGAAATTTCGACAGAGAAACAGAAATATCACAAGACAAAACTTCTCAAACAGTAACAGCAGTAATGGAAATAAAATAAGACATATCTATCGGAGTTAGTGTTTTCAGCAAGAAAATCACAAAAAAAATGTAAACTCCGGCCAGATCTGAAAATAGACACAAAAAAATTGGAGTTTTCCGGTCAAATCTGGCCATTTTCTTTCAACCAATTTTGAAAATAACAGTCAAAATCCTTGATAATGGTGGAAGTTGATTTATTTAAAATGATGAAAAAGAAATAATGGGGGGAAAGCAATTTACCATGAATAGAAAGATTTGGTGTTTAAATTATGGTAGTTGCTTGATTCAAGGCACAAGATATGGGATATAGAGGAGAGAGGGGAACCAATGTATCTAGGGATGAAGGAGGGATTTTTTATTAAATTATTGTATAAAGTGTAATTAAAATAAAGTAATGAGTTATTTAGTAGATATGATAAGAAAGTATGTTTCTTTAGGTAGTTTATTCTAGATAATTTGGTTCTTCAATTCATACTTTCATTTAATTCCCTGTCTCAACATAATACATGTTGTGATGTAGGCACCGTTGAAATACGTTGGAGGTCGCGGATTAGAGTAGAATGTTAGGTGGTAGTTCTTTTGTTTATTTGTGTATTACTCTCCGTTTCATCCTATTTTGCATTGTTTTGATGTTGTTATTGCTCTCATTTATGTATTCATGTTAGCAAACTGCAGTTTGACAGGCTTTTTTTAAGCTGAGGGTCTATCAGAAATAGTCTTTTTATCTCTACGAGATAGAAGTAAGGTCTACGTACACTCTAGCCTCCCCAGACCCCACTTGTGAAATTACACTGATTGTTCTCTAGACCAACTTGTAAAATTACACTAATTGTTGTTGATGTAGACACCATCAAACCAAAATGAATGTCTCACAACTTAGGGTTAAAATTCATATGGATTAACAGTGAACCCAAGGATGTACTATATAAGAACTGAAAATATTTATTGAATAGAAATAAAATTAGTCACATTCATTGTATTAATTCTAACTTTATAAGGAAAATATACTTGATACTTGAACAACATATATTCCAAGAGACACTATTAGATTTTGATAAAATCGAAAAATATAGAATGGTCGAAAAAAGGTAATCTTTGATCATTTGATATGTAGATTAAATTATTTCGAGTTTTAATTTCTGGATTAATTTATCCATATAGGAAGTGGGATAAAATAATTTCATGTTGGATGGGATAATATGGGATATCCCAAGACTAAGTTTGTCATTAGATTTATATCATGTTTGATTGGCGGTATAAATTAATCCCGGGATAAAGTTATACCATCAACCAAACATGACACAAATTTAATACTAAACTTAATTTTGAGATATTTCACCTTTTTCCGTATATCAAACGATTATAATACTTTGTACTTGTAATAATCCTACAATACAAAATGAAACTGATGATGATTTGACTTGGGCCTTAAGAGTAATCTGAGTTTGGGCTTAGTGTTATCTTGAACATATTTTAGGATCCAATCAGTTTGATAAGTTTTTATTTTTGTAAAAACTACATAATTAATCAAACATCCTTACCATAACTACATAATATCCCACTACTTTAAAATAATTACGTATATCTCACTAGATTGTATTTTTCATACCAAAATGTGTATCCCAACATACTCCTATTACTTCGCCCCAAATCACTCATTCCCTCAAATCTCTCCAGCTTCTCCCTCAAATCTCTCTCACTAATCAAAATTTTCACAGATTTACACACACTTGTAATTATGCCCCTGCATATGCACATCCGTACACACACACTTGCCTCATGTGTTCATGTGCTTATTGATATTTTCTGTGAATTCGTTTGGGCAGCAGTCAAATGATTCAACTGACTGTGGCGCCACCACCGTACACGATGGCAAGAATGGTGGCAGATTCACCCGGGCTTGATTCCACCATTGAAGAGACTTTTTAAGGTTTTTTTTTTCAAGATTCTCGGATTTTCAGACACCCATTAACAACATACTTCCATGGATAGCATTCAATCAAACCTTTTTGGGCAAAATCCAAAAACTCCCTTTTCAGATTTACCCATTAATTTTGAATGGGA
Organism: Jaltomata sinuosa; assembly: GCA_003996215.1. Lineage (NCBI taxonomy): Eukaryota > Viridiplantae > Streptophyta > Magnoliopsida > Solanales > Solanaceae > Jaltomata > Jaltomata sinuosa. The sequence continues at coordinate 110,558 of QJPP01002276.1, forward strand.
AGAAGAATCCTTGGATCAAGAAACTACAGTATCTACTAAGGAAAAGGACACAAAATCAGAATGCAGAAAGTAGTCCTAGGAACACATTGCTGTCTAGGAACAATGAAGTGCCTTCTCCGACCTTTGTTCCGGCTGTTAGAGACTTTGAAGAAGAAGACTTTGCTGAAAATAGATCCAAATTTAGAAACGATCAAGTCAAAATGAATGAATTGCACAAAAATTTGAAATCAAGAACAAGGGACTCAAACCCAGATGTTATTTTCCAGTGTTACCAACTTGTTACCATGTATCCAGTGTTATTTTCCATGTATCCAAGTATACATATATCTATCTGAGTTGTAAATGTGTAACTTTTGTAAATTTAAAGTTTCAAATCAAAACAAAGCAATACGTATCCAGGGATATCATTGTAAGCAAATCTTGTGTTACATGTATCCAAGATTAATTCATGTTAACATGTATCCCAATACTACTGCAACCTGCTATTTGAGATGTTGGTAACATGTATCCTTAACACTGTTACAATGTATCCAAGCTTACAAACTTGTATCCAATATTAACATGTATCCAAGTATACCTATATCTATTTGCTGTTTAGATGGATATCCTTAGATATTGGGAAGTATCCTTAACACTGTTATAATGTATCCAAGCTTATAATCTTGGATACAGTGTTAACAGTGTATCCAAGTATACCTATTGTTGTTTGCTGTTTAAATGTGTATCCTTAGATATTTGAGATCTATTATTACATGTATCCTGTATAATGGAATTACTTGCTAGTTTGATGTGTATCCAAGTAATTTTAAATTGAAATTTGAATTCTCCAGTTGTTTGTGGAGATGAGGATACTGCAGATTTACTCCTCATTAATTGTAAATCTGTTATTTCCTTTTAAAGCGCCCTAATAGTAATAGATTTAAAATTAATGATTTACTACTCATTAATTGTAAATATTTTATTTCCTTATAAAGCACCATAATAGAAACAGATTTACCATTAATGAAGAGGTTATATGCATCCAGGATACACGAAAATACAAAGGATACATGCCTTCCCTTTTTTAAACTACCGGGGAAAATGTAATATTTTAAAATAGTGGGATAAAACGTAATTAGGGACCAAACTACTGTGTTTTATGTTGTTTACACTTTATTTTTCACTCGGTATTCGATATTTAGTTACAACAGATATAACCTCTATATTTATTCGAAAAAACAATATTCAAAAAAAATAAAGATACATTGTGAGAGCTTGGGTTTAGTAGCAAATATATTCAATATGCATATTCTTTATTTCAAGTCTAAAATACAAATGTACCTTATAAAATACAGTGACATACATATGATTTTTTATAGTGATTTCTGATGATAATACAAGTGTATTTCATAAAATACAAGTGTCATACAATGAAAATACATAACATGGACACAATGTATTTTGCTTGCTCACGAATATGGTGTATTCCACTATATTTTGTAATCAACTGCTATTACATTTCATAAAATACATAAATTATCGATATTTTTCGTAATTATAAATGAAACTCTCTCTTTATATGAAATCTAATCATACTGTGAAGTCTCATTCTGAAAAGTAAGACGCTTTTTATTAAAAATAATTTTATAATCAAAACTCAAACCCGCTGATTAAGGATGAAGTGATAACTTACCGTCCACGATAATCTTTGATGATATTTTACCTGGTGTTAATCTTAACTTGTAAGCAATGAAAAAGTCAATTAATTAAGAGGGGATACCAATAATGCTGCTTGTGCTGATTTTCTTCAAAGTCTAGAAGCAATCATAATCTTATAAATTATTTATTTATTACACAAAGTGAAGATATTATGTATGTATATATGTTGGCAATGAAGTCAAAAAATGATATAATAATTGAATAAAAATATATTTACAGAAAGAGTGAGACACCAAATTAGTTGACACTTGGGTAGTTGTGTGTCAATTACCAGCCTAAGGGGGAAAGGACCTAATCCTTTATCATGACCAAAAGCTTCTACTGGAAAATTTTTTTTGCCTAACTTCTAGCTTCGTTTTTATTTTGGATAAATTACCTAAAGAACTAAATATCCCTATTATATTTATTATTTCTCTTATTAGTTTATTTTAATTACGTAATATACCATATTTTATCAGAAACTTTTTTTTTTTATATCAGATACATCACCAAAGCAGGTTCCTTATTTAATGGAGTAAATTTCCTTATTTAATGGAGTAAATTACGTTTCTCTCAGATTCAAATCACCCAAATCACGGTTAATCTATCTTCTCTTTTTTTTTTTTCTCTTTTTTCTCTGCTAAAAGTAAAATCACCGCCGCTTCCACCACCACAACCACCGTCTCCACCCAAGTGATTACGAATATATGTGATTGAATATCTTTGCTTATATACAAGTTTTGATCCAGGGATATTGTGCCTTATTTTAGAGTTAGCAGAGCTTTTCTCTTGTTTAATGATTTTTGGTATTTCTTCTCTTTTTGAGAAGTTGTCAATATCTTGCTGCATATATCTATTTCTGCAAATTGCTTAGTTCATCTCCAATGATAGGAATTTGTATGGTTCTTGAAAAGAAATTGTGAATTACGGTGTTAAAGGTACTTTAGGTACAATATCTTTTTCTTCTCGTGTTGTTTCTGAAGATTGTTGATATGGTGGGTGTCGTAGGGTAGCGGGTGTCGTAGGGTGACAAAAAGGAGAGTGAATGTACATGCGTATCCATGTATTATAGTCTACTAATTCATATTGAATATGAAACTTACTGTTTGTTCATATGTACATACGAATGTATCTATGTCAGATTTGTGTTTCTTCTTCTTATTTTAAGCATGTATCTATGCACAGATACATGTATCAAAAGTTCCAATGGGACAACTTGATACTAGATACAAATATTTTGGATTCACTATATGAAATTTATACTGGATATACTAGATTAAGTTGATTATGGATACATGTACTTTTGGATATAATATATGAAATTGGTACTGGATACATCAATTCATTATTATATTGGATACATCAAATTAATACTGAATTTACTGTATTTTGGATATAATATATGAAATTGGTACTGGATACATCAAATTAATACTAGATACATATAAACGTATATATGAAATTGATATTAGATGCATACAAATAAATACATGAAATTTATACTAGGTACATATAAACATATACATGAAATTAATAATTGATACATATTAAAATATACATGAAATTAGTATTAGATACATATAAAATGATACATTAGATGAAAAATAATCAAATTACATAACAAATATACATGTTTCCGTCTTATATTAGTTAACTTAATAAATTTCTTATTTTTTTAAAGTAAAAAAAATAAAAGTAATTAAACATATATACATGTCTTGATTTTCGCCTTATATTAAGGGATTTGATTAATTAAAATTTTCATAATTAGTTGTTCATGTATCTGAAATACATACAATCAGCTTGAAATATGCACTCGAAGTATAAAAAATGGTAAAAAAATATAATTAGATAGATGTGAGTTTTAATGTAAGTTACCATTTTATTTTCCCCAACTTTTGTCCCTATATTTTAAGCTTATAAACTATAATTTTACTTTTGTACACTTATTTCAACCCAACTATATAAATTGTGACAAAGATAATTTATAGCATGTTTGATTAATTTTTTATTTTTTATGTTTTTTTATCAAAAGTGCATGTTTAGAGGTCTTTGGTTGAGTTTTTGGTAGAAAATAAGTGTTTCTGGAAGGTAGCAAAAACTGTTTTTCAAAACCTAAAAAAATAAGTTTTTCTCAAAAGCACTTTTGAAGAAAATACACTTGGAAGAACTTTTAAAAATTTTGGTCAAACATTAATTGTTGCTCAAAGTATTTTTTAAAATTTATACGCCAATCACAGACTATTTTTCTCCAGTGATAAGTACTCATTCATCTTTAACTAGAGGTCTCGGGTTCGAGTTTCCTCGAGTACGGAGTTGCCTTTGTTAGGGAGCGCTTTAACTCTCAATCTGAGATTTTTTGGCACAAATTTGATATAGTCGGGCCCCGATGGGAACAAAAAAAGATATTTTTTTGAAAATCACTATAAAAAGAAACTTTTTTAAAATAAATTGATTTTAAAGGTTTGACGGACTAATTTTAATGTTTCTAGTGAAGACGTTAATGTCAACACAAAATCTTTCATTGTGTATATCATTGACTTCCACTTCTCCCATGTCCTTTGGTAAGTAGTCATATCCAGCGGCCGAACTAGATTAGGCAAGACTAGTTCAATTATTATTTTTTTATTCGAAAATTACATTGTGTAAAATAAAATAAAAATAAATACTTGAATCTCTAGAAATAAAATCCTAGTATGATTACGGAATCATAAATTGCTTTATATTTTAAGTGTGATATTTTAATACTATTTCTTTTAATCTTGTTGCATGAATTTCTGACTCCCCACATGTATATTTGGTTGTCAGCAATAGTCAAGCCTCAAATGGAGGATTTGTGGGGTTAAGTTTGACAAATGTCAAGAATGAAGATATGAATGGGGGCAATAGACATGAATAGTACCCATAAACTATCAAATTTCTTTGCAACTTTGCTAGCTCACTGTTTTAGGAGAAGGACCAAAGTTCTTTTCTTCTTTCCTTTCATTTCATTAGTTGGAGTGTCAAATGAACGGATTGAATTCCTTGACGATTATGATACTCTAGAAATTAAAGATACCTAGGAATATAATTAGGTAAGATGCATGTATGATGCTAGTCAGTATTTTATAAAAGGCCGAATACATATACGGCCCTTTAAACTTGTTCATTTTTTCTATTTAGACACTTAAACTCTAAGGTTTACCTATTGGACACCTGAACTCATACTCTAGTGTATCGATTGAACACAATTTTTGCAGCAAGCCCAAATGCTTTATGCGTGAGGTTTACCTATTGGACACCTGAACTCACTCTGAGGGTCTTTCGGAAACAACCTCTCTCCAAAAGGTAATGATAAAGCCTCCGTACACTCTACCTTTCACCGACCCTGCTTTATGGAATTTTACTGAGTATGTCGTTGATGTTGTTGCAAGCAAAGAAATTATTATTTTGTTATTAATTATATTTAAACCTAGTGCAAATTTTGACATCACAAAAGAAGTTCTGGTTTTCTTTCATTCTTGGTTAACGGATCATCAGCATCATAATGCGAGAAGGAGAAAAAAAAAACACTAACAAGTGGAAATAGCGGAAGACCGGAGATCTTAGTAGCTCGATTGATTGGATAATCTGAATTTTCACCTTGTTGATGAGAGTTTGATTTCCACCTCGTAATCCCCTCCTCCATAGTGGAAGACCAAACTAATACAAAAAAATTGTCACTGATTGAGGGGTGGTTATTCAACCAAAGCAATATTCATATCCTGCCATGCATATTGTATCATCTGCGCACTTGCTTAAACGATGTCAAAATGTTGTGAAATTCTTAATTAGTTTTCTGCCTTGTAATTATGTAAATAACGTGAATACCAAGTCAAACAAATATCTTTCCAAATTAAAGTAAGTGTGTGTGTGACATTTTCTGAAAGAAAAAAAACATTCTCCTTTTGAAATCTATCTAAAAGTCTTATATATGGCTCAACAGAAATTAGAATTTGAAACTTTTAATTAGTTTTCACAATAATGATCATACTGTTACAATTTGTTAGTTCCTCTCTGAAAGAATTACAATTTTTTTTGGAGATAGTCTGGTTTCGATTCTCTTTTATCTATTTTCTCCTTAATTAACTTAACTTGGGAAAGAAAATCATTTTTTCACTGTCTTTTATTTTCCCTCTTTTCGACTTCCCCTACCTTTTCCATTCCCTCCTTACTTTGGCAAACAAATTAAAGCAATAATATTAGGGTTTTGTATGAATTTATCTATATATACTTTTCAATGATTGCGGCTGTTATTTGTCTTCTCCACGAATAAATTAAAGAAGTTTCTAATCATAATAAATTTGTCCTTATGTAATGAAATTCCAAGAATGAGTCAATCTTGCATTGAGATGAGTTGAGGTCTGAAACTAAGGTCAAACTTGAAAGTTGAAAGATATTACAATGGTACTTGAGATAAGCTTAAATTCCTACCAAGATAAATATTTTGAATGACAATCTACTGTTTTAAAATTTGGGCATGTTAAATTTAATATTAATTCCAATATATATAAAGAATTAACCTAAAATATAGTTGTCTATTCAACCGCTAGGATTAAAATAGCCCGGGGATGTATTATATGCGTGCATAATCCATATATTATAATATATGTACATGCAACTGTGTATAATCAATCTATAACCTATATATACCGGTTAGGAAAAGTAAACAGTGAATAACACGCCCTAAGTCGCAATTCGCGTGAGTCATCATGTAGAACGTGCGTGTCTACTTGTTCAAGTTTATATAAGTGCCTACTTGTGTACACCTAAAGTTGAAGGGTATAGATATCGGCTAAGGCGGCCTAGTTAAAGAGCAAATTTATATATTGTGCCAAAAAAAATCATTGCATTATATGTTGAATCTCCTTTCCTTATTTGTATATTTTCTTCTTTAATTAAGATGTTAACTTCCTTTAATAAAAATTCTAGTTCTGCTATAGGCACTACATACCATCATATGCAACATATATTAGTTATAGTAATATGTATTATGATGATTCACTTGAGTTAATTTACTTGGAGCTAGGGGGTTTGTAATTGTGGTGTTATGCTTTTTTGGAGAGAGAAGCGAGATTTGATTCCATAACCTTTGCCTGTTTTGATAGTATCATTTATCAAAAAGAATTTTTACGTGGTTGACCCATGAAAAAGTATCAGATTCGCACGTGAGAAAGCGTACGTGTTGAGAATATAATTAAATAATAAAAATATGCTCTCATCTAATAACTTAAGTTTTTAAATGAGATGGTCACACTTTTATCACGTGACGATAAAGATTAAAGAAGAAGGTTCCTTTCACATTTATATATGATGATATTTTCTAGTTCTAGTACTAATTAGTAAGCAAAAAGTCTTTATGTTATCTTGTAAAAGTTTTATAATAATACTATACTTGTCAATCCTTCCTGTATTTCAAGTCAAGGGGTAATTATGAGACTGCGTCCATTCAAAGATGTTTTGGCCCTGAAACAACAAAGTCAATCCTGATGACTTTGACCATAAGAATAACACAGTCTTGATTGAAATATATAACCCTAGAGACTTACCACTTTATAAGTATCTTTAGGGAAGAAAATCAACAAGAATGTTATGATGGAAGTGGAAAAAATAAGCAACATAACTAGAAATAATTACTACAAGGATGATGATGATGATGATGTTGTACTTCCAGGTTTTCGATTTCATCCCACTGATGAAGAGCTTGTAGGGTTTTATCTACAGAGGAAAGTTGACAAAAGACCGATTGGCTTAGAAAATATCAAGCAGATCGATATATACAAATATGACCCTTGGGATCTCCCCAGTATGTCTACTTAACTCTCTTTACTTTAAATCTGTGTATATAACTTAAACTCGTCTATTTCTCCTCCCATAATTATAAGTTTCCCTAATAATAATGGTTTTCTTAATGAATAGAGAGGTCTAAAAACATGCAAGCATAGATGTTCGGTATGTTATGGCAGGTCGAAATTAACTTATTTTCTCATGTTTCGTCAACAACTTTCAGGTGAATTGTTTTTAAGAAAACCCTAATTAACAATCATGTGCTCCGGAAATGCTTTGTATCAGACTACCACTACAAGGCATCAGTTATGAAATTTTGTAGTAATAACACCAATTATATAGTAGGCACAATTTTATTTTATTTTTAAAAAAAGTTGTAGGGAATTATTACAATTGTATAACCAAAAAAAAAAACTCATTGATATGTTCGTTGGATTTAAGACTAGCTAGTTCATCTATCTGTAAGATCAGAACATGAGAAAATAGATTAATTTGTCTAAAATTATATATATATATATGGCTATAAATTTTGAGTCGTTTATTTGGTTGTTAAATCGTAGGAAGGACATCTCTACCTCGAATGAATGCAAACGTAGTAGAAAGTGCTAGTAAATATGCTCAACTTTGTGGGAATACACCGGATATGTTGTTGTTATTGTTGTTGTTCGTGAATATAACACTTGCAAACTATTTACTTTTTGAGCTTTCTAGGACGAAAAAAAAAGGGGGACCAAAAGAATGAACAAAGGATCATGAATATGAAAGTTTAGAGAAAAACTAGTGATACTAATATTTTGGTCGTAGCCAGGACTATCTCTATGTCCTATATTGGCAGAAATGGGGTAAAAGATAAAGCTCTAAGCTCCAGGAAAAAAAAACTCAAAATTTTTGAGAATGAGCACACTTTTTATTACTTGATCATGTGTGAGTCCGATTCTTTTTTTTGGGTCAAGTACGTGTAAATTTTTTTAACTATCAAAATGACGGTCCTTTGCGGAGCCATATAAACTAAAGGGTGATCAATTGAACATCTTTCATCAAAAAATTGTACGTGTATATAAAAAATTATATTGTGTATATAGATCAAGAATTAATTTTTTATGCATATCAAGGACTAGGGAGTGTTAAAATTATAATCTTGAACACTCTTAGCAAAATTCCTGATAATATTATCACCACTAATATTGGTGATCAGACTCAATAATCTTACCTAGGGTATCTTCTTGCTGATCTGGTATATATATATATTATATCGTGTTGAAATGTTTGATTATCTCATCTAAAAGTTTAAAATGTGTTACTAGAACATAACAGTACATTTTAATTACTTGATTAATATTATATCATGTCTCAACTCGTCCTGCAAGTATATATGTTATAGTACTAGATTATTGTTATATAATTAGTAGCATTCACTTTTTTATTGATGTGAATATATAATTTGATGTTTGATCAGAGGGTGGTAACAATAATGGAGACAAGGAATGGTACTTCTATTGCAAAAGAGGTAGAAAATACAAAAACAGTGTTAGACCTAACAGAGTAACTGCTGGTTCTGGATTTTGGAAAGCTACTGGTATTGATAGACCTATTTACTCTTCCGGCAAATGCATTGGCCTTAAGAAATCACTCGTGTATTACAGAGGCAGTGCTGGAAAAGGCACGAAAACCGACTGGCAGATGCACGAATTTCGTCTTCCTTCACAAAATGATACTGATAAATCAACCAAACATCTTCATGCTAACACCATCCCTCAAGAAGCTGTAAGAAACATTTATCAACTCCCTCTATATATGTTTCATTTTTACATTGCATGTCTGGTTTGATTTGACACGAAGTTGTAGGAAAGATGGACTTTTGAAATTTGTGATGTTTGTTGGTCTGCATGGCTTTTTGCATCTGAATTTGCATAACATGCAATGATTTTTTTTTTTTGTTGTTGTTGGTAAAAGTACTTTGGACAGTGACATCAAAAGCAGTTGTTGGCAAATGTGTTCCTTCTTGTAGTACACATGCATAAAATGGAATAGAGGAAAGTAGTAGTGTTCAACAATTCACTGGATTTTGATCTAAATCTTCAAATTTTAGTTTGTTAAGATGGGATGATAAAGCTTTTATCGATTGATATACTTTTCCATTTGTTCATACGGAAGTTTAAGCTATTAGAAATGACATGATTTATTTACTTATATATCTCTTCTCGAACTCATGTTTCTAATATGATTTATTTACTTATATATCTCTTCTCGAACTCATGTTTCTATTCTGGTATCATGTTGAAATGTATGACCACACCTCATGTAACAATTTAAACTATAAGATAGAATACACTTTTATTTACTTAAGTATATACTTAACAACGGTAGTAATTCTCATGGAATATTAAAGTGGAAACCAGATCAAATTCTAACATAGTTCTGTTTTATAATCCAGGAAACATGGACTCTTTGCCGTATCTTGAAACGAAATGCTTCATATAGGAAATCAATACCAGATTGGAAAGAAGTAGCCAAAAAACAAGGAAACGAACCAGTGGTGAATATGGATGCTTTAAGCTCCAAATTATGCAGCAATAATACTATTGATTCTTCTTCAAATAACTCCCAGATTTACATCAGTTTTAGCAGTACTTCTGTTGTTAAGCAGAATACTTATACTAATATAACAGAAAATAAGCATCAGTTTTTAGGCCAACAAAGCTCAGGAACATCATCTCAAAGTACAACTGCTGCTGGTGCATCCATTTCCAGTAGTCCTTTGGACTTTAATGAGTGGTTAGAGCATGGGAACTGGGATGAACTTAAATCTATTTTCGAGCTTTCTTTTGATCCTTCGTTTTAGTTTTGTATCATATATGGGTATAAAGTGGGCATTGTAATATATCATATATGAGTCTTCTGTGTAGTAGGTTATTTGCTTTATTTTTCAGGCTACTGTTATTCACACTTGCATCCACTAACAGGTGTAGGAGGAGGTTAATGTTTTAGTTCATGATTCGAGCAAAACCTGAACTTAAAAAAAAGGAGTTTTCTTGTCACTTGCAAAGAGCAGAAAAATCATTTCTTATGTTGCAAGTATAGAAGCCCTTACGCTTCCACATACCCATACACAAATGAGATGATGAATTACATGACCCAAAAGATTAAACACATAACAACATACCCAGCGTAATCCCACAAAGTAGGGTCTGAAAAGGCTAGAGTATACGCAGACCTTACCACTACCTTAGAGGTAGAGAGGTTGTTTACGCTAGACCCTCAGCTCAAGCAAAAAAAAAAAAAAAAAAAAGTCCAAAGCAATATAGAGAAAGAAGTAACGGAAATGAAGACAGAGATTAAACACAAAAAAAATACTCTAATTGATCAGTCTGTTTAAATTACTTGTGACACAAAGCAATACCATTAATCAGTATCGGTACACAAATCAATAACACTATGGACCTCATCCATCATCATAACTAAAGGGGGAAAAAGAGTCTTCCTCGTTTCTAAAATTGCCAGATACCAGGACTAGCTGATCATCGTGCTGATGGCATGGAATGGAAGGTCCTCCAGAACTTTAACGTCAATATGGCTGCTGAATGAAGATACAACACAGTGACAAGACAGCAATTTACACATCTGCAATTTTTACAGACTTTCTCCAGCAATCATAATCACCAACGGCCAATAACAATCTTTTCCCACGAGATGGACAGTTGAAATTTGGCACCACATTTTCTAGTTCAAGCAGAGGCTTTCTAGTAGTAGTACTACTACTACTTATCTAGAGCTCTTCAATTTCTTTTTAGATGGCTTGCTGGGACCTGCAATAAATTCCTCAGCATCAATCTTGTCAATTGATTTTTGCTTCCTGAACTCCTTCGCCTTTTTCTGCAGCAAGACCAATACGAATGCATCATATCATTAGTAATCCAAGAATCAAAGTCCAGACACACAGCAGGCTGCATATTTTATACATCTATGGAAAGCATCATGGAAATACCTTCAATGACGATGCCATGGCAGTGACATCATCTTTATCCACATTGGACACATCTTGGTTATGTGTCGTTGGTTCCTGCAGAAGTGCACACAGACAATGTTCAATAGGAAATGCATACATATGGAGTGCAAAACAAATATGCCCTGATGAGATTATGTAAAAACAAACCTCAGGTGGAACAAAAGCTTCTTCCCGTTTTTTCTTGTTTTCAGCAACCTTCTCAGCCTGTTTTACTTGCTTCTCTTCCCACTGCTTCGCCAACTTCTTTTTGTCACTTAAGAAGTATTCACCACTTTCCAGTTGTTGATCAATCTACAACAAAAAAGTTAAATATGTTGGATTAAACAACAGAGGATATATCTTAATAGTTCCTCGTCACCAAAAGAGATAATAGCAAGCATAGCAGTAGCAGGATTCAACAGAATAACTAATTACAGCACTATGCCAGTAATTGCCTAGGACAATTACACAGTACTTAAGTGTATTGCCGAGGGTTTATATTATGCTTAAAACTCCACACATCAACTAGAGATAAAGATAGAGAAAAAATAAGTGGACAAATATTGGGCTACTGTAGAACCAAAATGACAACTCACCTTACTAGGTTGCTGAGGAGGTGGGAAGGGTGTATATGATTTCTTTTCTTTGGTCTTAACTTTCTTTTGTTTAACGTTCTTCCTGAATGGACAAAGACGAACAAAATAATATTCAACCTTCGAAATTGGCACTGAAGATTAAAAATTAATCTGACTCAACACCATATGAAAGGATGCCTTACTTCTTAAACTGCGGAAGAAATCTGTCCCAGTTCTCACTAGCCAGAGCTGGATTTTTTGCGAGCTCTCTCTTCAGCATGAGGATCTATGGTCGAAGAGATACATCAGCAAAAGTGAATTATCAGATTTCTAGCCAGAACATAATAAATAGCCGAAGACTCCATGAAATTCATTTTTAATTATCATGCACTTGCTCATTTACCTTGATATGATGTAGCGGATGCATCTTGTTCTGTATGCAGTCCTCTATAATCCTCCTCACTTGCTTTAGACCTTTAAAGGAACCCATAGCAGCAACTGTATTTCCCTACTCAATTTTAGGCAAGATTCAGATTTGTTATCAGCTTTGGCAAAAATATTTATATCATGTACTTTAAGATTCAATGATAAGGCAAAAATGTAAAACATAAAAGAAGAAAAGAAAAACGACACTAAATTTTCAGTTTACATATATAGCAAATTATCATACGAGTATACCTGGACAAGGATATAGCAGCCGGTCAAAATTTCCAGGGCCTGCATCCAAAGTGATATATATAAGCTATATGGCAGAAGGTAATAACTCATCAAGATGTGTCAGATATTCACCAACATTCAAGCGATCTATATCTCTACATTCTATAGCTAATTCGGTCTGGATGAGTCACTGGCGCAGGTAGGAGATAGGGCTAAACCTCATGCGGTTCTCGTCAAGGGTCATCAGTTTACCAGGCGATACCCATGATTAACAACTAATGTAAAAGAGCAACAAAATCATTACCACAATAATTTAATTATTTGGCAGTTCAATATCACATATTCATCATTATTGATTCAAGAAAAATATTCTGGTTGGGCCATCCACTATGAATAAATAAATCGTCCTGACAGGTAAAGCAAACACAGTACAAATGCTAAGAAATAAGAAAATACTCCTCGACAAAGTGGTCTTTGGACAAGAGAATGGTATTTTGACAAATGTTATTGTCTCCCTACACACAACAACAATGTGCATAGAATGCTCTCCTAGCCAATTACAATTTCCAGAGAATGGTGCAGAACCCAATCCACTAACCTTTAAAGTTGACGAATTGGGACCCACAAGATATTGTCTGCGTTTAACAAAGCGCTCCTGCAAAAAAAAAGAGTTCAATAACATGAATTTAGACAACACCGACCAAATGCACGTGACCATGAATACCCAAAAAATCCGTAATCTAACAATGAGCATTACATCCCATTATTACCATTAGTTTTACTCATCTTGATTCAAATCTATATGACACTATTTCCTTTTCTGGGACATTATGTTTTGACACTATTCAACTAACAATACTATTCTATATAACTTGTACAACGTTCAGCCATTCAAATTTTTGAACTTTTATGTGACGCCATTCCTATGAATTTTCCTTTGCAGCAACTACTTTATATATATATATATATATGTGTGTGTTTTTGTGTGTGTGTGTGTGTATCAGATTAGCATCTTAAACTCTATATCTAGTAAAACGCTGTCATGTGAAATGGAATGGTCGAAGTAGTATTCTACAAAAAACACCATTTAGTTCACCCAAAAGTTATGTAAGGTGATAGGAATACTAAAGCCTCATTTGTTTGCACTTAATAGGGGTCTGAATCTGCATAGTTCAGACTTCAGCCCATTAAGTGCATTTGTTTTTTTAAAAAAAAATCTCCTAATATTTCTGAAAGTGTCTGATTCGGTCAGATCTAGAAAAGAGTCTGAATCATTTAAATGCACGCTAATTTTTTCAGCACCTGCTCTTCCTCTTCTTCTCCATAAAATCAGCACCCACTCTTCCTTTTCTTCTTCATAAAAATCAGTATCTACTCTTCCTCTCTTTCTCACGTATCACCGACTGCTCTTCCTTTCTTTCTCCAAATATTAATGTTGTTCAAAATCCTCTTAAACCGGTAGAAAGAATTAAAAAAAATTATACCATCCTATACGAATTGCACATAGTTGCAGGTAGAAATAGATAAGATGAAAGAGAGGGAGATTTTAGTATTTTAGGGAAGTGAACAAGAACAACATGGGTGGGGTGATAGGGTTATGGGAGCGGCAGGAGGTGGAGACAATTGAGAATTCAGAATTGTGTCCTCCAAAATTTTTTGTTCCTTTTTCTTCTTTGAGATTAAAGACAATTATATTACTAATATCCAAATAAATATAAATGACATAATATTATTTTCTCCATTTTAATTTATGTGACACAATTGAAATTTATTATTTTGATGTAGACAACAAATATTGCATAAAAAATCGATTATTGACTATCTAGAAAAAGTTTATATTATTTGTATAACTTTTGTCTTTAATACATTAGAAAACTTTAGTAGTCCATTACAGATTTTGATCAAAGTTTTGTGATATAGAAATTAATAATTTTGTTGTTTGCGTTAATATTTTATCTAAATTGCATATTTATTACAAATAAATAAATTATGTATATTCAGATGTTAAAAAACAAAACAATCTTAATCATTTGGTAATCAAATCTAGAGACAACATCCTAATCACTCAGATGTGCATTCAGATTAACACGTCTTAATCTTAAAAAAAAAAACAAATGCAGCCTAATTATTTCCAAAGACTTGCCAATTCTCACAGAAGGACCAATTCAATTGACAGACTCAAGGTTGGCAATGAAATTCTAGATCCAAGGTTCAAATCAGGGGTGAAATCTTGAGTTTCTATCAGAATTCACTGAAACTGAATCATGGAGGCCTACAGCTATATTTGAAGATTTGCCCTCCATATTAGAAATGGAGAAACAGGACCTAGAGAGGGCCTTTACCGAGGAAGAAATGTTATCAGTGGTTAAAGCCTGTGCACCTGACAAGGCTCCAGGCCCGGATGGATATACCATAGCTGGGAATATTGTGAACCATGATCAAACAGGTGGCCTATGAGTGCCCTCAATTTCTTCCATCAGAATGGCCACATGGTAAAGTCATGCAATGCTACCTTCATTGCACTGATTCCTAAGAGGAAAGGAGCTATGGAACTTTGGGACTACAGGCCTATCAGCCTCATTGGAAGTGTCTACAAAATCGCAGCGAAGTTGCAGGTTGAAAGAATTAAAAAAGTGGTAGGGAGATTGGTTTCAGCTCATCAAAATGCCTTCCTAAAGTCTAAACAAATCACTGATGCGGCTCTTATAGCTGATGAGGTACTTGACTGGCAACAACAAAATGGGGAACCGGGCATTCTTCTCAAGCTTGATATTGAAAAAGCCTTTGACCAACTGAACTGGTCATTCCTAATCTCAGTTCTGAGACAAATGGGCATTGGGAAAGGTTGGATTAAATGGATGAAGTTCTGTTTCTCAACAGTAAAGTACTCAAACCTCGTCAATGGTAGTCCAGTGGGTTTCTTTTCTCCTCAGAAAGGGCTCAGACAGGGTGACCCCCTCTCCCCTTTCCTTTTTATCTTGGCTATGGAAAGTCTCAGCAGAATGCTGGAGAAAGCAAAGCAACACAACTGGCTGAAGGGCATTACTGTGGGCAGAGAACCGGGAAACAGAATTTCAGTGACACATCTTATCTATGCCGATGATACCATTATTTTTTGTGGTGCACACAGACTGCAAGTTCAATATCTCAACTTAGCATTGCACATCTTTGAAGCACTCTCAGGGCTGCATATAAATATTCTGAAAAGTGTCATCTATCCGATCAACAATGTGCCAGATATAGAAGACCTTGGATTATGGAGAGATGTAGTCACAGTCACAGCTAAGCATGGCATGCTAAACCATTGGTGCACTATGCAGTCTAGAAGCCCTCACAGTACAGGACCTTGGAAACACATTGCTCAATTATGGAAGGACTTTGGCCCCAACATTCACTTCAGAGTAGGAAATGGTTCAGCCATAAAATTCTGGCAGGATAACTGGCTGGACAATCTCTTAAAAGGATGAGTTCCCCATATATGTCTAATTGCAAGGTACCCTACCTCAAGGTGGCTGATAACAGAGAAGGTAATGCCTGGAATCTACAACTAAGAAGAAACCTCCAAGACTGGGAAATACAGAGTTTCGTGGAACTACTGGCAAGGCTGGATAACTGCTTTGTAATCCCTCAGGTGAAGGACTCTATAGCCTGGAACAACTCAAGCAACAGAGTTTATTCAGTCAAGTCAGGATACACCACTTCATTTCCAGGAATTTGATGATTGATTCCTGGCCATGAAAATTAATCTGGAGAACTAAACTCCCCCCTAAAGTGAAATACTTTAGCTGGACAGCCCTACATCAAGCATGCTTGACCCAAGACAATCTCAGGAAAAGGAAAATTCAACTGGCAAATAGATGTTATATGTGTAAATCCAACAGGGAAAGTGTAAATCATCAACTGCTACACTGCACAGTTGCCTCTGAGATCTGGAATATGTTCTTCACTCTTTTTGGTTTAAGTTGGGTCATGCCTCTCAATATTAAAGAAGCCTGCAGAAGCTGGAGTTCATACAAAGTTGACAAGGCCCATCAGGAATATCTGGTTAATGGTCCCTGGAGCTATTTTTTGGTGCATATGGTCAGAAAGAAATAGAAGATGTTTTGATGGAAGCTCAACTCCGCGTGTCTCCCTAAAATCTAAGTGTTTAAAACAACTTTTTTGCTGGCTCAAGCTAACTCCTGTGTCTAGCATTGAGCTTTTTTTGGATTTTGTCAGTCCATTAGATTTAGTCTCTAGTTGTTAGAACTGACATTATCACTAGTTTTGCCTCTTAGTTTTCTCACTCAGCATTGTAAATTCCTGCATCTTCTTGATGCCATTAATGAAATCTTTACTTCATCAAAAAAAAGATATGTAATCTAGGGGAAGAAAACAGTCTTGAAGCTAAGCGTTCTTTCATATTTGAGTTACAAATCTCCCAAAAATAATATGCGTAAGAAATATAATTAATAACTTGAATATATATTATAAGTTTAGAAATCATATCCATCTTTACTAGCACCTTTGATACAACAGTGATAATCATCAAGGCAAAAGGACCATATCACACTCACTGCATATGGTGCAATTTAAGATACCTCGGTGAAGAAATGGTACACAGGCAAACCTTGAAATGAATCTCGTGCTAAGGAGAATGGAGGTTCAAGTCTCTTCAAGGCATACTTTTGGGTATGCATGCTGGATGAACAAATAGGAGAGCGGACGAGTGAGGGGGGCTGCGAGCCCTCTCATACTTGTCGAAAAAATATGTGATATTGTGAATGAGCATGCTTATCAAAGTGTGCATATTTAGTGAAGGAACATTTTTATTCGGCGAGTATCCAAAATAGTGTTTGACAGCCATAGCAATGCATGTTCTCGTCAAAATCATCCACCAAATAAAAGATAAAGTTGAAATACATGTACTTAATTTAAGTAGGGATGAGCATATCACACCTTGTTGCGAACCATGTTGCCGATCTTGATGATGTCACATTGCATCTCATCATTCAAGATTTTGATAGCCTGCAAAAGCAAATTTCATTTAGCATTAACCAACAGTTGAAGAGACAATTGGGTGATTAAAAGAGCACAAAAATATAGTGAAGCAATCCTCCAACTTAACATTTCAAATTCCAGAGGGGACATGAACAACAAAATTGTGGATAAATAACTGCATTTTCTTTTCTCTTCTGTTATACCACATATGGCGAAAAGTGAAAAACAAAAAGAAATAACAGAAAGGTAGAATAGAAGGCCATTAAACAATATGCAATATATAGCTTAGAGCAGATCTGCTTTCTGCGAAACAAAATCCAAGCAGAAAGAAGATGAATTGTTCAGCTGAGCAAATAAGTGACAACTAAATCTCAAATATCATACAACAGTGTCTCAGGAAATTTGTGGATCATTGAGAGGCTCCAAATTTTGGTTATTTACTTATTAACAGCCATGTACCAAAGCCTCCCACTTTTTTGTATAACCCTTTCCTTTGCACAACCATTCAGATTAAGCATCAGACAGTTGTTGTCAAAGTAAACACAAGGCTGACAAATAACTTTATAATTCAACACATACATGACAAGTCAAACCTCCCCTGGATCTGGTTTTGAAACAAAGTGAGTACCATTCCATAAACAGAACCACGGCTCAATCCTAAAACAACGCTATTAAAGAATCAGAGCTGATGAGAAACAACAGGGATAAAAAAAAATACAAACCTGAGGAGCAGGGACACTTCTTGACAAAAGTTTTATCAAATCCCTAGCTTTTATAATAATATAGGGATCCCTTGTCTTCATAGTAGTAGTAACTTTCATGGATCCTGCAACCTGACCCGCAATAGAAGAAAAAATAAACAGATAATACTACTTGCAAAAGTGCAGATCCAATATTAGTGCTCATTAGAGAGTAAAAGTGGGAAGACAAAATCTGGAAAAGCAATAATAAATAATAGCCAGTCAAGGTAATAGTGTGTGATGCTCTTTGAAGTTGCTGACCTATCACATAAACTTGGACTATCAATGAAATAAATTTTGATTTTTGTACATACTTTTCCTATGTCAGCAAACTTTTTCTTCAAAGCCCCACCACCTTAACATCGCTTGACATTAAGTACATAACTAAACAATATGTTGAAATATGATAAATAAGGAACCTTAACCCAGTATCACTCAGGAATCCTGTTTTTTATTTTCTATTTTCTTGGATTATGTAAAGTAGATTACATTTAAATAAGTACCAAGAAGGTACTGAGAAGAGTATGAGATGAAAGGGGTTACAAATCTTAACTGTCCTAATGCTATCCAAAATATTCAAAAACTGTGACACACTATCTAATATGACCCTCACGCCATAAGTGAAGATCTTTTAAACATCTTATCTTAAAAAAAGAAATGTGAGCAACTCAAGAATCCTGTTAAAAGAGGTTTTATCCATAGACACTTGTAATGAGGAAATCCATTTTTCAACGTAAACTTTGATTTCGTCAATTCAACTCAACAAGCTCATTATTGTATGGGCAGCTGAATGGATAGGTAACGTCCCTCATGTTAGCTCCCCAAAGAGTTCCAAAAAGAATCAATGATAAGCCTGAATTCGGGTGCCCCATCAATAAGGTTTAATTCCGTATAAATACTGTTTAATTCAGGATTACGACATTAAACACTGGTTAATTCAGGAATGCAGTTAGCACAGAGCAATTTTACTTTTCGCCAAAATACATGAGTTAGATGTAAGTAACCTTGGTGCTCAAGCTAGAAGTATTCTATTAGTTGTAGACAGCAATGAAAGTGTGTCTCTCTCTCTCTGTGTGTGTGTGTGAGAGAGAGAGAGAGACAGAGGTTACAATGACTTACCAAGTCAAGTTCGCAGGCAATTCCATACTCTTTCAAGGCACCTTTTACAATAGGCCAGCACTCTTGCAAATATTTCTCTGTTAAAAATGCTCAATTATTAACATACAGCACACTAATATCTCAGTTATTACAGATTCACAAGAAACATCGATCGTTTTTAACAAAGAAGTAGAAAGGCATACTTATCAAGGAAAAGTTAAAAAGCAAACATGATCAAGTGAACAGATTATAATTTATTAGGAGAGACTCAGTCTGGGCATTTTAACTAATCGATTCATTAAAAATCCCGACCTGCTCAGCACACCTTGTGTTGTCAGTTCCTATTAACAAATGATTGAAGAAAGAAGCAACTAAACAGTACTCCATTAGACATAGGAACTGCTTTCTCTTTCTTCAATTCCATATCATGTATCTGAATATTGGGGAGCAAAAATCTTATATGTTCCAGCTCACCCCCACCTCAAATAATTCCCCGGGATACCTATCACTTCCCACCAGCAACATTTACCAGGTAACTCTGTTCACCACGGCTAGAATAACAATAACACATGGAAAAATACCATAGGTTGCAGAATATATTTTAGGGAGGTAACCTCTGTACTGAGGGAAGAGAGTTGAAAAGGAGGTGACTTCAAGCAAGCCACTAGGGTTCCAGGAAGGATCAAACTTGTCAATCTTCCAATGGTCGATGCTTGGATCATCCCATGGCTTTGGCTTGTCATGTTTCCCTTTATGCTTCGGCTTTGGATTCAACTCTTCATTAACAACATTTAACTTCTCCTCATCTTCCATTTCAGTTATTGCAACTGCCCTACAAAATTGACATTACAATCCAAAAACGTAATCAACAGAGAAGCAAAAAACTTCCAATTAACAAAAGTAGAAAGAAAGAAAGAAAGAAGCACCGTTTCAGCAGCAAAAATTTCAACTTCAAAACTACAAGTCACAGTTTTGAAGGAGAGAGGGGGCGGCTTACAGAAACAGGGGAAAGAGGGGAGCCGCTTTGCTTTCTTGGGTCTTTTGGTACTATAAAACCCTTTTGGACAGTTTCTATATTTCCATATATACCCTCCACTGATTTTTTCTTAAGTTAATTTTTTTTTATTTTTGTCCAAAATTTAACTTCTTTGAAAAAATTTAGAACCGTATTTTGAGAAATTTTTTGTCAAATATTTGCTTGGCCATTAAAATTATTTAGCTAGTGTTTGGCCATAGATTTCTAAATATTTTTGAGAAATTAATTTTGGATGAAATTTTAACATGTGTTTAGCTATAACTTTTGAGAATATACGTTACTCTTTTAAAAGAAAATAGAACATAATTTATGATCATAAGTGCTAAAATTTATTTAAAATATTACTAGTAAGTTTGACACATAATTATTATTTTTATAATGAACTAAGACCATGTTTGGCCATGAAAAAAAAAAATCAAAATTTTCAGAGTTGGAGTTAGAGTTGTTTTGGCCATAATTTTGGCAATAATTATCTAAAATTTAAATCATAAAATATAATTTAAATGGAGTTGTTTTATAAAAATAAAAAAATTAGGATTTTTTTCAAAAAAAAAAAGTTTAAAATAGTGAAAAAAAATTAGTGGGCTACTTTCACTTTTCCAAATACAACTTCAAGTTGTATTTGGATTTTTTTTTGCCAAACAACAACTTTTGAATAAAGTGAAATAATTTTCCAGAAAAAAGTAAAAATTTCTTATGGTCAAACGCCCACTAAAATAATACATTATCCAAAAGCTATAAAACGATATTATAATAAGACTATCAATAATAAAATTACCACCTATTACAATTTATCAAATTACAATTTGTTATAAAGATTCATCTATAAAAAAAATAAAATAATAACAACGGTTGTAACTAATTATTCTTTAATATAATCTTCTCATATTTTACTAACAATCTTTTGGATGAAAATGCGTTTAATGAAAAATTGGGTAGATAGAATTATAATTGGAGTCATAATTGATTGATTTTTTTATAAAATATAAAAATTTGTGGTAAATTTTAAACTTTCATGGCCAACTAAATTTTGCCAACAAAATTTCCAAAAATTACTTGCTAGATCAATGACTAATCGGGTCCTTAATTTTGGGAGACTGATTTTCAATTTTTTTAAAATCTGCTTCAGACCTATTTTTGGGACAAGATGTAATCATTGGTTTCTTTTAAAATTTTATGACTTGCTTCAAACTTTAATATTTTATAAAGAGAATATCATCTATTACTTCATATTTATTTTGCTTGATTTGATCGAGTTTACTTTAGATTTCTTTTGCTTGATTAGTATAATTTTTTTGTTCAAATTTTTGTAAACTCTTGCCAACATTTGAGGTTTCTCGTTTCGTATGTTGAATAGTATTTATTTGTAATGTATAGATTTTCTTAAGATTTATAAATCTTTGTCAATAGATGAGGTCTTGTATATGCTACATGTAACACTCCGGAATTTCATTCCAGCTTTCAAACTCAGAAACTTGCAGATAAGTGAGGTCGTTTTGACCATTTTTAGTAGGGTTTTATTCCCTAATAGCCTAAACTCTTTTCATTTTAAGCAAATCTATTTTCAAAGGAGAAATAACTCCTTCAAGCTCCAAGTCTCAAGCTCCAAGATCAAGCCTCCACTTATTTTTTATCTTAAGATCAAGCTAGCTTCAATAAGGTATGTGGATATTCAATAAGGGATTCATTTCACCCTTATGCCCAAAACTCATGATTTTACTTTGATTTATGAATTTATGAAATTAGGGTTCTTACCCAATTTGGGGGGAAAACTCATGGGTTCAGTTTTAAAGTATTAATTCATGGTTTCTCAATGTTTATCTATGTTTTATTTGAAGTTCCTTAATTGATTTCAAAAGCTCATGCATTAAAGACGATTTTATAGCATGATTTCATTAAATCGCATGATTTCAAGTTAAAATTGGCATGTTTAGATAACATGGCCTATGTATTTATGAAATTGCATGCCTAATTCTTCAAGTTATGAATTCAGAAAGAAAAGTATGTTTTGAATTATGGCTATGCTAAGCTTCAAGAACTTATGATATGAGAATTGCATGGCATCATATATGTCTTTATGCTTTTCAAACAGATTTGGCATCAGATATGCCACAAGTATGTTATGAGCTATATGCATGTTTTGGGAGTAGTATTTAGCACCGAGCGACGAGGGTCGATTACTCAAGTCCAAAACTACGTTGTCAGCGTAGGTTATGAATCACTCTATGGACTTATGAAAGTGGTTCCACATTTGATCATGATGTCCTGTGCTTTAGCGGGCATTAGGGCAGCTTTGCCAACTAAGGTTATATAGTTGGATTATGGTGTCCCGTTCCTTGGCAGGGTTCGGGACAGCCTTGCTAACTAGGGTTATGTAGTTAGATTTCATGTAACTCGAATGGTCTATTGTCGGTTATAAGAAACTCCCGTATAATGTTTTTAAGTTTCATGCTATGTTATATTTTATCTCATGCTTAAATTATGATATTACTTATGACTTCTCTATTATGCATGGTTTCAATTTCTATTGTGTTCTAAGCACGTTTTACGTATGTTTTAACATGATCATGCATATCTTACATACTAGGTACATCCTATAGTACTGACGCATATTTTGCGCTGCATCCTCTTAATGATGCAGATTCAGATTCCCTCCCTAAGGCACGTGGCTAGAGACCGCAGGCCATTTCAGTTAGGGTTGGTGAGTCCTCATTGTTCGAGGGCTAGTTATGGTCTTAGTTATCTTTATGGCTGTTTACTTTCGTACTTCGAGTTAGCTAGGGTCTTGTCCTAGCAACTCCTTATGTCATGTGTAGAGGCTTTTCAGACATAAATAGTATTCGGGTCTCTCTTTTGGATTATGTTTCATTTTGACTTTATCTCTTATGAATTGAGTTGCCTAACTTTCTATTTATGCTTCCGCTATATTTCCTCATGATTAACTGAGTATGCTATGACCAAGAGTTAACTTGGGACACTTGTGATCCCGGATCCCGTGTTACGTCTAGGGGTAGCCTCGGGGCGTGACATTACCGTTATTTTAAAATATACTCTTTTCACCTATCAGATAAAAAATATTCTCAAATTTTTATTTTCATTTTTTTTTTGTAATTTGACGAATTGTAAAATATCATGGTATGATTATAGGATAATGCATTAGCTAGTTCATTATAAAAATGTTAAAGTATAGAATATATTATGGTTTGTGACAGTGATAATGAATGTTAGCAATGAAAGTTTTGCATAATTTGAAATTAGCAAGTATTTTGTTTGGTACGTTTTTTTTTTAATATAATATTTATAACTTATGTATATAAGTTATGTATCATTTTTTTTTTTCTAAAAAAAGTGAAATAAGTATTGAAAAATAAAAAAGTTATGGTCAAACATATTTTAAAACTTCAATTCAAACTGTTTTTTTCCAAAATATCTCAGAATGCATGGGCAAACGCTAATTTCGTATTTTTACTCCTTAAAAAAATATAATTCTAACTTTGAATTTTAGTAAAAATAATTAAAAGCAAATTTCTTTAGTAAAAGCTCGATAAATGTTACTTAAGGTTACGACTTAGTGGACAATAAGTAGATTGAATTATGAGATTTTAAATTTAAGTTTTAACGAAATCAAAAAAATACAAGGTAGTAATTATTTTTCATCAGTTTAACTTCTTTTTTTGGCATTTTTTTTTTTTTTTTGTTAATTACCAAGTGAAAATCACTACAAAACTAAGGGAGAATATTCAAAAATCCGTCCCTTCTAAAAAATACTCATACTAAAAACCTACAACCACTAGAAACCAAATAAAATCAAATACAATACTATTATACTGAATTAAGGTACCCAAAAAGTCTTGCATTGAAGCACATTTTAATACATAAGCTTAACTTTAGTTTAACTTTTGATTAAACTCAACAAATGAATTAGCCTCATAATTATGAAAAAAATCGCAAAGAAATTAGTATTGTATTGTTTCTTTTCAATTTATGAAATTTTTAGCTAATAATCGCATGAACATGTTCAATTCAACAAATTTATAGCATAAAATCATGTCAGTTTCAATATATTAAAAGCAAAATTAATATAAATTTAGCAAGATTAAAAAAATCAAACTCAAACTGATGATTTCAATTAATAGAACTCTTAACTAATAGTTGCAAGAAATGTGCCCATCCCAGTCAATTTGTAGCATAAAATTGTGTCGATTTCAATTTTTCAAGAATAGAAAAATTAAATTTAATAAAATTAAAAAAAATTCGAACCGATGATTTCTACTAATACTCTATCGTTTAGTTATATATATTTGTTCACTGCATCGGATTCCTTTTCACCTTATCCTTTTTCTTTTTAAATTATACGCTCCAACATTCTATTAAATTAATCAAAAACATAATTTGTTACTATAAAACAAATCCATATTTAAACATGGCTGTAGCTGTACATGCACTTTCTAAACGTGCAAATATTGATTAGCTTAGCAGTGTTAAAATTACTTCTTTTTCTGTTCACTTTTACTTGTCATGTTTTACTTTTCGAGATCAAATTGTATAAATTTTGACTAACATTTTAAAATATATATTTTCATTATATTAATATGAAAAGAATTACAATCTATAACATTTTTCATATAGTTTTCGACCATCTAAATTTTAAATATTAATTAATCTACTTCAATTTAATTTTAACGTTTAGTTAAATTGAGCTCGAAAAGCAAAACAGTGATAAATAAAAGTGAATGGAGGGAGTATGTCGCTACTCCCTCCGTTTATTTTTACTTGCCACTTATACGTAAAATAGATTTTTATTTTTACTTGTCACTTTTGATATATCAAGAAAAGATAATTTTTTTTCTATGTTTTACCCTTAGCGTTAATTATTTATTTCTCAATTCATTTTTTAAAATTCAAATAATAAATATTAATTAACAGGAGTAATGTAATAAAATAATTATATCAATTATTATTTTTAAGCATACCAAATCCAAATGTGACAAGTAAAATAAACGAAGGGGAGTAAAAAATAAAAGGGCAAATTGGAAGGGTATTCATGTATTATCCCCATCCATTTCATTCAAATACAAACAAATTATATATGCGGTCAACCACTTTCCCATATCTTCACCCACATTTTTTTTTCCAATCCAAATACAATTATTATTATCATTACTGTAATAAGTAACTATTATTATTTTTTTGTGTGAGAGAATTGATTATTAAGTTATGTAAGTTATAATTTCTTCACATTAATATACTAAAAAAGTACTATATTTTGAAATATTACTAAAAAAGTATATATATTTTGAATTGAGACAAAAGGAGTATTAATATTGCTATAATTATTAAATTAGTGCAAAGTATTTTTCTAATCAATATATTAATGTATATTGCTGTTCATAATTGACGTACCATGACCATCTTCCTACGGAATCAACCTTTTTTATTCTTTTTCTAATTGGAATAAAATAAAACTCCATAATCAACGTTCCAAAAGAAAAAGAAAATGTAAATCATGGTGTGCTAATTTTACTCTCTCCTAGAAAACCCTAAAGCTAACACTCCACTGATTTCTGAGGAGAATTCAAGAACTGATATAACCTTAGCATTTACCAAACACTCATTTGAGCTTTTTGTTAACTTTATTGCTTCAAGGAGAATTTCTTGTTTCTTTCCTTGTAAGTTCACACATTTAAGCTTCCTTTTTCTTGTTTGAGTATTTTTTTTTGGGGGTGTGTGTATTGGGGGTGGGGTGGGGTGGGGTGGGGGGGAGCTTTTTGCTTAAAGTTGTTTTCTTTGTTGAGTTTGTGTTAATTTGGGATGGGTGTGTGGGGGGGGGGATGGGAGGGGGGAGAGCTGTTTTACTTGGAAAGTTGTTTTCTTTGTTTTGTGTTAATTTGGGATGGGAGTGGGGGTGGGATGGGGGGGGGGGAGGAGTTGTTTTCTTGTTTGAGTGTTGATTCAGTTAATTTTTTGCTTAATAGTTGTAATAATTGAACACCCTTTTCCCTAATTTGCTTACTATAGAAGTTGTTTTCATTGTTGAGTTTGTGTTAATTTGGAGTGGGGGGTGGGGTTTTCTTGTTTGAGTGTTGATTCAGTTAATTTTTTTGCTTAATTGTTGTAATAATTGAACACCCTTTTCCCTAATTTGCTTACTATGGAAGTTGTTTTCATTGTTGAGTTTGTGTTAATTGGGGTGTGGTGTGGTGGGGGGAGTTGTTTTATTGTTTTGAGAATTGATTCAGTTAATTGTTTGTTTAATAGTTGTAATAATTGAAGACCCTTTTACCTAATTTGCTTACTTTGGAAGTTGTTTTCATTGTTGAGTATGTGTTAATTTAGCTCTGAGTGTGTTCACTTGTTCCATCTTTTTGGTTTTCTGGTTTTTGGATTGTGAAATTTCAGGGATTTCTTTCAGCATATTTTGCTTTAGTTGGGGTACTTGTTTAATGGTGACTTTTGTGAAGTGGGTTTTTTGCTTTGATTTTTCCTTTGTGTTTTCTTTGTTTTAATCATTTTGATGGATTTCAGTGTATATTTCATTAATGGTATGTTTGTTTGATGGTTGATTTGTTGAAACTGATATTCTTCAGCTTAATTTATGATTTTCTATTTTGGGTTTGAGTGGAGTTTTCCCCCAATTAAGTGGGTTTTCTAATATTGGGAAAAATATTTGCAGATATGCTTCTGTTATGGGCAGTTCAGAGGTTTTAGAGAATGGGTTGGTGAGAAATGGGAATGGTATAAAATCACGTGGTGAGGATGAACTTGAGGGAATGACAAATGGTGGGTTTGAGAAAATGGTTAACGGTGCAAAGGAAAATGAGAATTTGGGTGATGAGATTTTGGAGGATTTTGATACATACTGGGAAGATGTCAATGACCGCTTAATGGTATCAAGGATGGTAAGTGACTCAGTGATTAAGGGGATAGTGAGTGCGGTGGAACAAGAGGCAGCTGAGAGCCTAGTGGCTAAGGATATGGAATTAGCCAACTTGAAGGAGTGTTTGCAATTTCATGACGAGGGTCTTAGCAAAATTGAATTTGAATCTCTTGGGTCACCCATGTCGCAGGATGAGCTAGAAAGCATGAATTTTAGGAAACATATGACTTTATCAAATGTTTTTATGGAGCATGGTAAGATGGGAGACTTTCTTGATGGGTTAAGAAGTTCGGCAAAAGATGAATTCAAGAAGTTGAAGAAGAGTATTGATGAGCTTAGAGGATCCAATTCTATTAGGAACAGGAGCTCTCGCTCTGAGATGTTGGAACTAGAAGGTATTCTACAGGAGAAAGAATCTGGAATTTGGGTTCAGTTGGACAAAACACTAGATAACTTGAGAATGATGGTGGATACCATATTTAAACGAATGGATGTTGTGCGACAGTTGTCCAAGACATCACTTGGTCAGTGGCAGGAGGAGCATCTTATTGAAGTGGAGCTTGAGGCCATGGTAATGCGTAGTGTAATTCGGACTGTGCAAGAAGAATTTGAGTACAAATTGTGGGACCAGTATGCTCAGTTGTGTGGTGACCAAAATGAGAAGTTGAATGCCATCTCTAGTTTACGGACGGAGTTGGATGCTGTTTTGAAGTCCTTGTCAAGTTCAGAAAATGGGCATGTGACTCCCCATGGATCGCATGATGCAGATTTCTTTACACGCAAGACATCAGGTGAGTATGTGACTTCTTCAAAATCTGTTTGGAATGAAAAGCTGGAGAATTCTAAGACTGATATACCTGAGAACCTTGATGCTGTAACGCTGAAGCACATGTCAAAAGATGAAATGGTGACCTATTTTAATAATATAATGACAAAGATGAAGAGACACCATGAGTCCATTCTGCAAAAGAAAACCGATGAATATTTTCATCTAAGAGGAGAGTATCTAAATCTTAGAGGAGGCTTTGCTGTGCCGCATAAAAAGGATAAGGGTGAATCTGACATTCTGAGGAAGAAGATTCCAGAAATTATATTCAAATTGGATGACATCCTGGTAGAGAATGAAAAACATCCTGCATTTACTCAGGAGACTCTAAGTTTCGGTAACTTGAAGGATAGGCTTGATAACCTTCTTTCTGAAAATCACCAGCTTAGAGACTTGCTTAAAGATGAGAAAAATGAAGTCAAGTCTCTTTTGTCCCAAGTTTCAGATGCCACTGAGAAGAGGCTGCAACATTCTTTGGCAGAAGTAGACATGCTAAAACAGATAGGAGATCTCAATTTAGCCATGGAAGAGTCCCAGATGGAAGCTTCTGTAAGGGAAGACGTGTATACCTGTTTTCTAAGGGATCTCGGTGTCGGGGCAAGAAATGAAGTTGAGGAATTAAACTTGGGATTTGATATGCTTAATGAAAGTAACGATACTAATGCTGAAAGTACTAGAAAAATTGAAATTGAAGATTCAGAGATAGAGTGCCTGATTATGCAAGAAATTTGTGGAGTGATTTCTGGTGAAGGGATTAAGGAGGCTAAAGACATGCTTAAGGAACTGTATTGTGAGAATTTGAATGGAAAAGAAAGTCGAATTTCTCTCGACACAAAAGTTATTGAGATGGAAAACAAACTAAAATTTGGGCTTGAAGAGAAGGACAGACTGAAGCAAATGGTTTCTGTGCTGGAAACATTAGTGAATGAAAAGGAGAAGTTAGCAACAGATGCATCAACTGCTCTAGCAAAAGAGAGAGATCAATTTGAGCAGGTGCGTCAAGAGTTGAATGCTGTGAAAGAATTTGCAAGTCAACAACAAACATTAGCTTCTGGGTGCAACGAAGAATTAAATGTAGTGAAGGGCCAGTTGACAGAAGCATTGGAGCAAATTGAAGTATTGAAAGAGAAGGCATCCCAATTAAATACAAGTGTTGAGGAGAAGGTGGAGGAGTTAAAAGAAGCTAATCACAGGAAAAATATGGTCCTTGCTATTTCTGAAGAGAGACAAACTCTTTTGTCCTCGCTTGAAGCAAAAGAAATAGAGCTAAGAAAGCAGGTGGAAACAATAATTGGTAATATAAATGAATCGTCAAAGATGCTTGCTGATTTTGAATGCAGGGTAACTGGAAGATTGAGAACAAATAATGCGAGGTTTGTGCTACTTTTCTTTTTCGATAAGTAATTGGAATATCATAGTGCCAATATATACAGAAAAAAGACTTTTTGTCCCTTCAAATATGCAGAGAATATAAAAAGTCGACAAAAGAATTCACATCCAAAAGGAACTGTAAACTACACCAAGAACATAACATTTGTAAGACACTACTTTCTAAAACAAACACTAATATGGACTTCTTTTCAGAATGCCTAATGTTCCATTCTTGCCATAAGGACCTAAAAATACACAAAAGGACACTATTCTAGTGGCCTTTATACTTTTTTTTTGTTGTTGTTGTTTATACTTTTTTGTTTATAGCTAAAAATTCCTCTAAATTTTGTGGTATTGTGCCCTTTCATCTCTTCAACATGCAGCAATTTGCCCCTTCCGTTAGCTTTTTCTCTCAAAACAAGAGCCCAAACCTCATGTACCTTACAAGTCAACGGTACTAGTGTAAAATGGATAAGATATATAAGTCTAGAGTAGCGCCAATCTTTCTCTTTTCTCTCTCCTCTTC
This sequence comes from Jaltomata sinuosa, assembly GCA_003996215.1. Lineage (NCBI taxonomy): Eukaryota > Viridiplantae > Streptophyta > Magnoliopsida > Solanales > Solanaceae > Jaltomata > Jaltomata sinuosa. The sequence goes on from QJPP01002276.1 coordinate 140,711, forward strand.
TCTACATTGCTAGTGCCCCTCCTCCCCCACCCCTTACACAAGCTTTTATGGCCCCATGCCTTCTTCTCTTTTCTCTTTCGCAACAAAATTGGCTTCCATCCCATCCTGAGGAAACAATGACCTAGCTCCAGTACTTCTTTTATTCTTTCTCCAATTAAAACCAGCAGAGGCAAACACAAGCAATTGAAGCTGGGGATGTTTTTCTCGCATGGCAATGGGGATGAAGGCCACAAAAGAGAAAAGAAAGCTGGATTGAAGGTTCACTTTTTTTAACAAAGCAATTTGGGGCTGCCATTTACTTTGGGAGTAGACAAAGCAAATCAAAAGCTTATTTACTCTAATTTTAATTTTTCCCAACCAATCAAAACATTCCACAATGTAAACCAGATAAAACTAAGCCAAAGGCATTTATCAAATAATAAGTAATAGGTTAGAAATTCCTATAGGGGAGTGGCGGTCAGAGGGAGTGGTGCTTTCTCGAGATGAAATCGAGAAGGAAGAAGGTGAAGAAAAATGAGAACAGGATAAAAGAAAGGAAGGAACAAAGAGAGATCATTTTTGGCCTCAGATTTGATGGTTTTCTAACAAAAGGCTGATGTGTACTTAGTATGAAAAAAGAGGTAGAATGCCACAAGAGCTAGTTAAGGAGGCAAATTTCACAGATTTAATAGCTGGGAGGCCATGTTACTTTTCATCTTTTCCCTTGTATTTTTCTTATATTGACCTGCGTATTTTCTTATGTGAAAAAAGATTTAGTAATTGACCTGCATATTTCCTTATGTGAAAAAGATATAGTTTTTGGTGTCACCGTATCCATATTATTGGAGATTTTATGCTTCTTGATCTAATAACTGGCTATATCCTTCAACCTTTTCATTTCTCGCCCCATATTTGCGCAACCGGAAGTTCTATGGACTACGGAGTAGCTCTTCTTTGCTTTTAATCAACTTTTACCAATAATTAAGTTGGTTTTCTGCTGGCCAAAAGATATAAAAGAAGGAAATGGACATTTTGCTCTATCAAATTTTCCTGTCTACAAGCCTCATTAGTTGATATTAATGTGTGTGTGTCTTTTCAAATGATATATTATCTGTGGTGTATCGGGTGATCAATCCTCTCCACTCTTGTTTCAGAAGTATCGGTAGTGTTTTGCCTTGCCATCACATTTCTAGGTATTGGCGTAATCATTCAGTTCTTCTAGGGGAAGAAGTGGGAAAAAATTATGTAAACATTTTGTCTCAAAAGCCTGTTCTGCTTAGAAGACATGACTTGCAAAGTTTACATTGGATTATCTGCACTCAGACCTAATGCAATTTGTTGGTGATACTTTCAGGTTTGATCACTCATATTCTCAATTGGATTCTCTTGTTAAGAAAGCCAATTTGCTGAGAAGAACAACGCTACTCTACCAACAAACGCTTGAAAAAAAATGTTCAGACCTTCAATTGGCCGAGGCTGAGGCAATTACACGAAATGCATCTTTCTTTATATTTCTGTTTTTGCAGATAAATAGTACAGTAATTAACTATATGCAATATTTTTAATTGAAATTTAAGCTTTTTACCTAGAAGCAGATCCATGACTTGAACTTGATGGTTTCGACCTTTACAGTTTTTAGCACTAAACTCACTCTACTTTTGAAATTATGGGGTCAGTATCTAATTTTTGTTGAAATTTGAAAATTTTCACATATAGAACTGTGTTTTGAGCTCAGTTCAACTTCAACCCATAGCTCAAATGCTACATTCGCCACTGTTTTAACCTATCACTAAGATTGCATCATGCTTTAACTTTTTGATGTTTTAATATGGTTTACGAAGTTTTTCAAAGGGATTTCTTGCACATTCAGGTTGATCTTTTGGGAGATGAGGTGGATACACTTTTAAACCTACTTGAGAAGATTTACGTAGCACTTGACCATTACTCGCCAGTTTTACTGCATTATCCTGGGGTAAGATGAATCACGCCTTAAAAGATATATTGTATCAATTTTTCCTGTGAGACAAATGTTAGTCTGTTTTTTACAGATTCAGTTATATGTTTTTAATAATCATCTCTAAGTCCCAATATTCTTCAAGTATGTTCAGGTAGGCTTCAAAATGAGAAAAAAACTTTTGCATCTGAGCATAAAGTATTCACTTCTTCCAATCGAAGAATAAGTTGTTAGCTGGGTATCTAGTTTTTTTAATAAGGTTTTCATTGATAATAACAAGGCCAACTTGGCCGGATACAAGAGATATACCTAAAAGGAGAGACCTCCAAAATATGGTTCTCTCCAAAAGACATCCAATTCTCTATACAAACAGGAACTACATGGGTGCACCAATAGAAAATAAGGTATCGGAGACGACTACTCAATTGAGCATAGCTCATCTCCAGCCCTTCAAAAGCTCTCCTATTTCTCTCTTGACAAATAACCCACATTAGAGCTAGAGGAGTAACATTCCACGCCTTGTGCCTTCTTCTCCTAGCTCCACTCTTCCAACTGTACATCAACTCCTTCACTGATCTTGGCATTACCCAAATGACGCCAAATCATGTAAACATATCCTTCCATAACCTCGTGGCTAATTTGCAATGAAACAAAATATGATCCACATCCTCACCAATCTTCCTTACAAAGGAAACACCAGCTCATGTGGACAACCTTTCGCTTCCTAAGGTTCTCTGCCATCAAAATCACCCCTCTAGTTATTAGACTGTGCAACTTCTACAAATCAGTGGTTAAAGATCAAGTGACGAGGGGATGGGTATCTAGTTGTTAGCATGCACAACTTTTACAAACCAGTGGTTAAAGGTCAAGTGACAAGGTGTAAAGACTATAGTTCTACTGCTCTTGCTCTGCCACTGAAGATAATCGGGTATTTCGGGCTTGGGAGGAAAGCTACTTCCAATATAGACTTGTGTTATGGCAAATATTATATCTTTTTACATGTCGCTTACTTTAATGCAGATTATGGAGATTCTTAAGGTGATCAAAAGGGAAGTAACTGGAGCGCCTACCAAGCTAGTAAAATCATCTCCTGCTTAAGGTAATTTTTCTTCTGCTAAAATATAGTTTTCGCTTTTCAGTGGGTGATATTGCATAACATTTGGTTTCATTGTTGTTAGCTAGATCAGCGTCTTAAGACAAACCTCTATGAGAATGTCTAACTATTGATAATTTTCCTGAACACTAAATTGCTGTTTGTTACTCTCTCTATTCTAACTTACGTAGCACTCTTTCCTTTTTAGTTTGTGCTAAATGAATGACATTTTCCTATATCTGCTTCTCATTTTACCTTTAAACATGCTCTTATACCCATAGAAATGTCAAGGCATGTTTAAGAACCCCCCACCCCCACCCTCCAAAGTTCTAACAGTACTTTTGGTATATGTGCTACTGGACTTTCTTTGTTTCATAAACTCCGGACCCAGTCAAATGCTGCCATATAAAATGAACAGAGGGAGTAATGAAAACATTTGCTGAAAAATTAAACTTTTACTTAAGATATTCATTTTGTTGCATCTGCAGTGACTAATATTTTTCATGTGTTGCCTCCTACTCATGAAAAGGAAGAAGCAGAGCAAAATAACTTTTTTAATAACCTTGCACTCCTCAGGGATTTCTCAGACAAAGAAAAGAAACTGAAAAAGAGAGGAAAAACAGATGAGTTAACAAAAAAATTTGAAGGTTAAGAAAACTAGGGCTGATGAAGAAAGGAGCTTGAAAGGAAAAGGGCAGAGGAAAAAAAGGTTGCTTTAGAAAATTTAGAAAAAGGAATCAAAAAAATGAAAAAATCAAGGGTGGAGTTGGTGAAATCAGAGTATGAAAGATAGGCATCTGGTGGCAGAAAGAGGGAACACATAGAGAAAAGACGTGAAGATTGACCGGTGGCTAAAGCCATAGAACAAAAGAATCTTGCAGAGTGAACCGCAAAATGGCTACTGATAAGAAAATGTCATACTGCTGATTTTTCTTCGAACAAGATAGAAAATAGATTGAATATTTGGAGGAGGAAGTGAACTCCTTTCCCCCCGGTAAATTAGTAAACACCACAAAAAACAGAAGTATACAAAAAACAGGCAAAGTAGCTTATAATCACGCCTGTTGCAAGACATCACAACATATCTTAGGTTTTCTTTGAACTGTTTCTTTCATAAATCAACCAGTCCTTTGACTCTTGTTTCTTTTGTTGAACAGATAAAGAGTTCAATTTCCCGGAATTTTTGCATTCCTCCATCCTGGCTGGTACTAGTTTGAAGTTCAACGCGAAGCTAGAAAAACGGATTTTAGTTAGTGTGACAGACGTGTAGTATTACTTTTGTAGCAACTTGAAATAGCGCAAAGTTTTGGAAGCTTCAACTGACCTGGCTTGTAGAGGGGGATCCTAGTTAGTTCTGTATATTTTGTATCATCAGGCAGGAGAAACTCAACTATAGTTGCAGCTGTGAAAGTTTAGGTACATTTGTCAGCTTTCTTGTATATAGAGAAGCAAAATGTACAGACAACTTTGGCTAGTTTAATTTTAAAGAAATCCTTGTGTTCATCATTTTTCTTTCATTGAATAATTCAATTCTGGAACTGGCAATTATTTTTCTTCTTCATAAATTAGTTGAATTCTTCCTTGCTGCCCATTGATAGTGATTTAAAAATAATTGTTTGAGATTTTGTACCTTTTTTAAAAGGTTTTCCTTGATTGGGAGAATTGAGTAATTTGCACCCTCTTGAGGATTTTAGATTAATTTAACCTATAAAAAAAGCGATCTAACAAAGATCGATCTTACTGTAGTGAAAAAAAAGGTTAGAAGGTCCGCTAGTGAGACGATGGGGGGATAAGCTTCATCGTCATTTATTTGCACTAAATTATTAAATGTATAACGTATCTGGTCAAGAAAAAAATTAGATGCATGATATAAGTCTTACAAATCTCTTTACGCTTAAATATTGTCCATCGATAGAGTGAATAACTTAAATGGGTATTCAAGTATACCAAATTATCTATCAAAGTCATTTATCTTTAGTTTGTATCCATAAGATTACTCAAGTTAGACCAATTTATCAACCAAGTCATTGTAACTAGAAATCTAAAAAGATAATTTCATAAATCTCACTTCAAATTTAATTTTGTAATACTAACTTCCCTTATAATTTATGATATTACGCTTTATCTCTCCCATTTTAATTAGAATCGTAACAATGAACTCTTCTTAATATTTCATAATGTAAAAGAAGTCTTAATTGTACAATCTCTCTCTCTCTATAAAGCCTTTCATTGAAATGATTAAATGTGACATGAATGTAGAAGCCTTATGTAAGTGTACCAAATTTGTCTAGACAATAACCTAATTAAAAGACAATCACACGACGACACTAACAAAGAAGTAGCAAAATACCAACAAGAAGTGAACTCTTTTTTGCTTAATGGCTTAGTGTAACCCATCATAGTCCAGCAAAAAAATTGCATCAAAAGTCAAATGGCATAATAAATAAACGCGTTCTTTAATTTGACCTCAATTGATATTTTATGTCCTCCAATTTTGAGTGTGCATAAGTAGACACTTAAACTTATACTCCTTTTGTTCACTTTTACTTGTTACTGTTTCGCTTTTCAAGGTCAATTTGACTAAACTTCAAAGTTAAATTGAAGTAGATTAATTTAATATTTAAAATTTAGATGCTCAAAAACTAGAAGAAAAATGCTATAAATTGCAATCCTTCTCATATTGATAATAATGAAAAAACACATCTTAAATTGTTAGTCAAAGTTCATACAGTTTGACCTCGAGAAGCGAAATAGTGACAAGTAAAAGTGAATGGAGGGAGTATAAAGTTGAACAAGTAGACACACACGTCCTATGTGGCATCTCACGTGAATTGAATTGCCACGTAGGATGCGTGCGTTTACTTGTTTAACTTTATACAAGTTTAAGTATCTACTTGTATACACTAAAATTAGTGAACATAAGTATTAGTTGAGATTAAGTTAAAAAACGCATTTATGTATTATGTGAAGTCGAATCATAAAGGACCTTTTTACTCTCCAATCATTTCTACATTTGTCTTTAATTCAAAAAGTTGTGAACAAGTAGCTCTTACCTCCGATAGTGACACTTAAAAGAATGACAATTGGGGCAGGACAGGGCAGGGAAAGATTTGCGATTTAGAGTTAATATACTTCTCGTTTAAAAAAGTGGCTCGCATATATCCTCATTGTCTAACCAATAAAACACATTTGCCCTTCTTTCTAATGGACTTCCATTTTTCGAATTAAAAGAAAAATATTTTTCTTATTCTTTAGTTGAAAAATTATCACGTGACTTTTAAAAAATAATTCTAACCCAATTGAAAGGTACATCAAGAATCCCAAATTTAAATAAGGCAGAACAAATGATGGGTTTTAAGAAGGCTTAAGTCATCGACGGCTCATTAAAGTTGTTCGAAGTGAATTATTCGGATAACTTTAAGGGTCTGTCGAAAACAGACTCACGCTCACTAAGGTTAGTGCACATCTGACCATGAAAATTAAATATTATTTATTTTATTTGAAATTTTTAAAGTTGAAGTTTTGTTTGACCACAAAAAATATTTAAAATTTAAATGTACTTTTTTCTAAATATGATTTATACCCTTCAATTTCTAAAAACTAGCAAAATTACTCAACTCGACTAATTTACTTGAAACATACAATTAAATCTATTCTGAAAAAGTAAAATCTCAAAATAGATAGTCACATAACGTCATAGATTAGATCTCATATACGAGCTACTACATACTATTACAAATATTTCTTTTACTTTATTTGAAAATTTTAAAGTTGGAGCTGAAGATGGAGTTGTGTTTTTGCAAATGACATTTGGTTGTTTGAATGCACTTTTCCTAAAAAAACATGAAATATAATTTAAATGGGGTCATTTTTATAAAAATAAAAAAATTACGATAAAATTTGAAAAAAATATATAATGAAAGTGAATAAAGTGAACAAGATTTTGAGTGTTTTCCAAATTCTGAAAAAAATATATAATGAAAGTGAATAAAGTGAACAAGATTTTGAGTGTTTTCCAAATTCTGAAAAAAATTAATAATTCTCATGTAGATTTTAGTTTCCAGAAAATAAAAGAAAAAATAATTAATTACTAGTACTTGTTAGAATTTTATCATTGTCTTTTTTCTCTCATATAATAATCCAATTCTGGAACTGCCAATTATTATTTTTCTTGATAAATTAGTTGACTTCTTCCTTGCTGCCCATTGACAGTGATTTACAATAATTCTTTGTGCTTTTTATACTTGTTCTAAAGTTTTCTTTGATTGGGATAATTTGACTAATTTGCACTCTCTGGCGATTCTTTCGTGAAAGTAAGAAAAATAAGTTTTATAAGTGACATATTATATTGATTGTGTCTTTTTCATCCTTTAACACACCTCATCTTCACGCTGCCGCAGTAGCCTCCCACCCCCCACCCCCCACCCCCACTCCCATTCCACCCTCATACCCCATCACACTTTTCATAATATTTGTCTATATTATATATAAATGCATTTAGAATAGCTCAATTATGAGGTGATGTTATAATTGTTCAAATATCAATGAAGCGTAAAATAGTTAAAACCCCTTTTTAATTAATGCTTCTTAAGGATTGTGTAAAAAAATCACAACAGATTATTTAAAACAAAGTATTACATACTAAACACGAGAAATTAAATAAAAAAATTCACTTAATTTCTTTAAAACTATTTTCAAGAAAACATTTTCCTTCGCACCAAACAGGCAAACACACCCTTTGTCTTTTCCAATAAAAAAAGCAATCTAACAAATACTGGATGGAATTGAAAAAAGTGAAAGATCGGTCTTTCAGGAAAATAAATTTATTTTACACAAATTCCATACACTCCAATGCTGTTAAATAAAAATGTAAGAAAATAAGAATTTTAATACTCATTTATTAATTTGTGTACTTCATAAATATAGATCTCCACCTATCACTCATTAAAGGAAAAAAGATAATATATTTCAAATATAATAATTTAAAAAAGATACTTCAAAATTATTACTAGCAAGAAATCATGATTAAAAAGAATAAAAATAGAAAACAAATCTAACACATCCAGATTGTGACAAGGCCTTATTTCTCCATTGGATCCACTTTCTTTGTTTGAAGGAGTAGGCAAGTAGCTTAATTGGCATTTAAGATTCTTTTTTTTCTTGGTGTAACCATAATATATACAGTACATTACACTTCTAGAAGATATATCTTTTTATTTTAAAAAAAAAAATAAGTGTTGTTCCTTTGAACACTATAATTTGAGTTGATTTTATTAGACTTAAAAATTCCATTGCCCATTCAAGGATGTTTGTGTTGCAACTACTTCTTGTCTGATAATGTTACTGGCTTACTGCTGCATCAGCTGTTTGCTGTCAATGTTGTGTGAGATTTGTGGTTTAAATTCATAAGTTGGCAACACTACATGGCATGTACTCCTAAGGACATACTTCCTCCGTTCCTAAATACTTGTCATCTTTATTAAAAATAAATATTAGAAAATCAATACTCCCTCGGTCCCAATTTACGTGGCACCTTTCAAATTTTGAGATTCAAACAAGTTTATCTTTGATCGTAAATTTTTCATATATCTTTTAAATATTTTGAATTGTCAATTATTGTGACTTATAGTACTTTTTATGTAGTTTCCAAATATATAAATTTTATTTCAAAAAAATTGAAGATTTTATGCCCAAATTCACGGTCAAACTTAAACTTAAACGGTCAACCTTCTAATTAATGTTTTTCTGAAGGAGCTAGCAAACAAAAAATGTGACAAGTATTTAGGAACGGAGGGAGCACCTAATTAGCACTAAATCTTATCACTAGAGAGAGTCACCAACCTTTATCTACAACATTAAAGATTTTCCAATTATAACAGTGTAAAAAAATGCAACAAAATACACAGAAATTTATTCCTCTACTAAATAGAAGCCAAATTTGGTACGGAAATAAAATCATATATTTTCTTTTTTTGGACAAAAGATAAAATCATATCTCATTTTTATGCTATTGATTTTCATGTCTCATATTTCTATTTATTGCCCCAGCATGAAACAGTTGGGAGGCTAAACTCCCAACTGATCTGTACTCTTGAGCAACATAGACATCTCATTATTTCATTCGTGTGTTTATATATCAACTCAAAGTAGTCACATTCAGTAGACACAAACACAAATCAGACAAACACAATGTCCCATCCAATTTTCCAATCTAATGAGAACAGCCCTTATGGAAACCTGGCAAGAGAAGAGTTTCACAAGCAACACAAAATCATGCACAAACAAAGTTTCATGTTAAACAAACAAAACATGAAGATATTCACACAATCTTGGCAGCATGAATCAAGTAATCAGTTAAGAGGCTTTGTGGGCATGATTCATGGTTATACGTCCGAAAGCAGCTGGCTTTTCGAGCTAAATGCAGTAGCCATGGCGCAAGCTGGATTTTTCGTCTGTGCTCTTGACCTACAAGGTCACGGTTACTCAGAAGGCTCACCTGGTTATATACCAAGTATTCAACCTTTAGTCGAAGACTGCATACAGTACTTTGACTCTGCTCGTGCTGATCACCCGAAGCTCCCGGCTTTCCTGTATGGTGAGTCATTAGGTGGTGCAATTGCTACACATATATGTCTAAGGCAAAAGACTGTATGGAATGGTCTGATGTTAAGTGGACCAATGTTTGGAGTGTCAAAGAAATACAGACCTGTTTGGCCACTGGAGAAGTTACTACCTTTGGCCGCCTTCATAGCACCAACTTGGAGGATTGTGATAACCAAACCACCTGCATCTATATCATATAAGGAGGGGTGGAAGAGAAAGATGATCTCAAAAAGTCCAAATCGCCTGGTTTCCGAGAAGAAGCCACCAGCTGCTACTGCATTAGAGCTTCTGAAAGTCTGTGAGTATGTACAGAAGAAATCTCATGAACTACAAGTCCCTTTGCTGATTCTTCAAGGTGGGGATGATAAGGTATGTGATCCTGAAGCTGCTAAACTTGTGTATGAATCGGCAGGAAGTAAGGATAAGACTATGAAGATTTACCCGGGAATGTGGCATCAACTGATAGGTGAACCAAATGAAACTGTGGAACTTGTTTTCAATACTATGTTGTCATGGCTTGAGGTGAGAGCAGACTTGGCAAAAATTTAATAGATATGATCTTAAGTTATTCAGATGTCTACACACATCATTAGAAGTTCTCTTTTCATGTACACATAACCTATGAAGAATAATTTGTAAAAGCTACTGGCAATTACTGATATTGCCAGAGCAGTTTCTGTCCTACTAAAGTAATGTTCCATATGCTTAAATGATGATAAAATTGCATTTGGAACCATTAATTTCAAAAGTAGCTACTAATCAGATATATGGTTCTCAACACAGAATCCTTTTCTAAGAGTTGAGCACATGGTTCAGTTATTTCATTTGACTTCCTGCAACAACGATGAGCTTCTGTGTTGATTAGCAATGCCTAATAAGCAAGAAATAACAAAAATTGGGAAAGAGGTATATGACAATATTCTACTTCACGGTCATTCAGTTTCAATGAATCAGGATGTTATTCAGTTTGATGTAACATAGAGAAGAACAAAGAAGAATCTGTTTGAGTATATATGAGTAATGAAACAAAAAGTTATCTTGTAATGTAGGTTACAACTTAATGGGAAAACAACAAATACATTAAATAACCTGAGATACAGAATTAAATGGCTAATTTGCTGTGAGGAACAGCTGCATATTTTTCCGAGCACCATGTCGTCAATTCTCAGTAATTGTTTCTTTCTAATGTATTCTCTTACCATGTAGTTAGCCGTTCAAACAAACGCAAGAGAAGAATATGGTGGAGTCATAGTCTGCTGGGCGGTAATTGCCTATAAGACATAAGTTTTGCTCTCACTTGATCTCTTCTTAATTTCCCTGTTGTTGTCACTGGAAATTGATTTTTCCACACCATAAAATTCTTGGGTATTTTGAACCTGCAAATATTACATGCCAATATGAATCAGATCATGCCAGGCATTAAGAGAGGGGTGAGATTGGGGACGGAATATGAGAAAGACTTGCTGCAATCGAATTCCCTTGAAAAACAAAGCAAAAAACAAGAAAAAGAATACCCTGTCAAATCTTTCACTCTACAGAAGTTCTGGAGGACAGTGCTGGACAAACAATGCTCATTCTTGTCAACCGGATGATTAGAACTTGAATCAGTCCACTGCCATTTGTCTTTCAGCCTAATACAGGCAACGACCATCTCGGTCAAGCGAGAGTCAGGAAGTCCAATAACAACACTAGCAGAAATCCCTGGATGTTGCAATAAGACAGCTTCCACCTGAGCAACAAAAGAAACTCACTGAATAATTTATAGGCTATTACATTCCCATGGAAACAATGCAAAAAGAATCCATGGTGTTCCATTACAAAATTAACTAACACCTGTCTATCATTTGCTCATCAACTAAAGAGATTTCAAGTAGGCGGTTCTCTTTTGTGTTGATAGCTCAATTGAACGAAGAGAACTAAAGCATTAAAGTGTGGATGCTTACCTCTTCAGGATAAACATTTTCGCCCCCAGTCTTTATTCGACCCTTCAAGCGCCCAATGAGCCAGATATTTCCACAATCATCTATATGCCCTATATCACCAGTGTCAAGCCAACATTCATCAGTTGGAGAAGAATTATTGCTTGGCATTTGACCCCAGTATCCAAGCATTACATGGGGACCTCGTGTCAAAATCCTCCCTGTACAAGATGAATCATCCCCAGCAATCTTAATTTCTATATGTGGAGCAGGCTTTCCAACACAGATACCATCTGGTTTATGTGCCAAGTTGGAGCTGTTGGCATAAGAATGCTGGATACAGCTCTCGCTCGCCGGGTCATAAAGAGTCATGAAAGTCAGAGAAGAACATGCCTCGGTCATTCCTTCAAAACATTTAACGAATACTTATTAGGAGAGTACAACTGAGACAGAATGCTTTGCTTAGGGAGGGGTAGATATTCGTGAAGCTAACTTCACAGAATACACCAATAAGGTTGGGACTTTTGCCACTATAAATTTGTAATGATAACACAATGTCTAGTAGATGATATATGTCATACATCAGGAACACCACTTTATAACTTGCAATCTTCTGCTATCAACAGAATATTTTGTTCAGAAAGGACAAGTATGGAGAAGATGGGAAAAGTATGTACAAGCAGTCACAAGAACAACATACCGTAAGCGGAAAGAAGTTTAGCCCTCGGGAATATCTCAATCGCATTTTTGATAAGATCAGATGAAAGACCCCCAGCTCCATTAAGAACCTTCTTCACAGATTTGGACCCTACAGATATGTGTTTTGTCCTATGACAAGTGAAACTAGAATCAAATAATTGCACTTATTATAAACTGAGTGGATGTGCTAAGTTGTCAATGGAGAGAAACCTAGAAAATAATCAATCGCCACTAAAAACTGGCCCAGAAAGAGAAACAAATTTCTTTTAACCTTGAACAGGACATCACAAAAAGTATTTCTTGTAAAACCTAAAGGAGATAATGCTACAAACTGATATTGGTAGTAAGCTTTGAAGGAAGAAGCTTGACAATCCAGTCATATGTTCACTTGCAATTATTATATACTTCAACTTTGTTCTACAGATAAATCCTATTGAAATTCGCCTTAGCATCATGTAGAACAGCTGAGTGATTTACCTATAAAAAGAGATTAGATCAGCCATCATAGCTGGAACTGTAATGAAAGAAGTGACGTTATGCTGGTCTATGGATTCAACAGCCAATTTAGCTTCAAACTTTGGTAGTAAAATATGACAGCCTCCTGCCATTAACATGGCCAAGGCTGATGATATACCACCAATGTGGCACAGTGGCACAGTGTGTAGATAGACCTGCAAGAACCATAACATGAATAAACATGGAATGTGTTTAAAACATTTGGATACTATATCTAGGTTCCAACCTCCATATTATAGTAGATAAGCATACATCATCCTCACCGTAACCAACAATTGCAATTTTTGCAAGGGATTGCACCACCAAAGCTGAGTGGCTTATGGTAACTCCCTTTGGCCTCCCTGTGGTTCCTATTGTCATTAGGAAACAGAAAATAAAATCATAAATACAGGTCAAGGGATTTAGCGATACTCCTTGTACCAGAACAGGAGACACAAGATCAGATTGAGGGTTTCAGAATTGAACAGATGAGCATTACTTTGCACATGAAATTATGACTCAACCTACACAACACATTTCCCAGTGGAGCAAATAGTTATTAGTATGACATAAAAAATGACCATTTTCTTGTTCAGGAATTTTGCTAGTAGCCAAATAACTTTACTGAGGCTAAGAAACAAGATATTTTCCTAATCTGATCCAGATAAAATTGTGAGAGAGAAATTACGTTCCTTAGTTAAAAATGAGGTTACAACTACCAGATTTCTCTTAGAACTTCATTTTGTCAGTTTCCATCAGTGTGAGAGGATTTGACGATCACTTTCTGAATCAGGAAAAGAAAAGGAACAACAAGAAATAAGCAAGTGGAAAGGTAGTGAGTATATACCTGAGGTAAAGCATATTATAGCTGCTTCCTGAGGAGCCCACAGGTGGTCTGCTGTTAAATGCCTTTTGCAACTTCTTTTCAGCTGTTCAGTAGTTAATCCTGGCAGATGTTAGAATGATAAATTAATAAACAGAAGAAGAATACTCTTTTTTGATCTGTATACATACTGGTCATGAATGCTTGATCACATACCAATCTTAGTGCTATTATCTTCACTAGGAGTATCCATTAGGACTTGCCACCTCAGAGACGGCACAGAATTAGCAAAGGACTCAAGGTTCCAGGAATTACAGGTTGCATCGTGGACCAACATCGTTGGCTTTGCTACCTGAAGAGCTGCTCTTGCTTCTTCCAGGCTCTGCAAGCTGAAAACAGTTACTAGGAGGACATGCTTGTATCCAGAACAGTTTCTTCAATCTATATCATACAGAAATTGATGCTTTTCTGTGATAGGAATACTTATCCATGATACCTATTTTAAGTTTCCTCATAGAAGTTAAGTTGATATATGTTTAAACTGCTTACAACCAACAGCTATGTTATATGGACTTTTCACATTGAGTAAATATTAACCATGTCCTACAGGTATGATATTGGTAATTCGTGTGAAACCTTAACTTAGAAACTACTAAAAGTTCAAAAATTCCGAAGTGCATGCCTAGATGAATAGAATAATGATACTTCTTGGCAACTCCATGTAACACAGACCAAGAGAGAAATAACTGCTACTGACATTCAATTATCTTGGATCAGATTGGAGAATAGGAGGAAAATATGAAAAATAGTCCTCCAGATATATCAGAAGCAAATGGACTATTAGAGACTGAGTGCTTGCATATTTACCCAACGGTAATTGAAAGGTGCTGTGATTCCTCCTACATATGCAACTGCCAGTAACCACTCCAAGTACAGATCACTGGAAATAATGATATAATACTAGCTTTAAAATAGAATGACTAACATTAAGCAAATTGAGAAATTAAAATGCAACAAAAGAAATAACAAGAACTAAGGATCATGAGAATGTGCCAACAAGCAATAACTCGAGTTTGAAGATTCCATATACTTTATTATCTTCTCTAACAAAAAATACCATCGAAAGGTTACATTTTATTTCTGAAATACTGAATATGTTTTTTTTTTTTTTTATAAACGTGGTGTCCGGCATTTCTGTCACCTCACACTAGCACCAGGTACCAGGTAACTTTGTTTGCCCACCAAGGCATATTCCATATACATTATTATCTTCTCTAACAAAATATACCATCGAAAGGTTACATTTTATTTCTGAAATACTGTAAGTTTTTTATTTTTCTCTTGATAACCGTATTTCTGAAATACTGAATATTTTTTTTTTTTTTTATAATCGTGGTGTCCGGGCAAGCTTTTCGCACCTCGACTAATTCTACGGGACACCTGCCACCTCCCACTAGCAATAGGTACCAGGTAACTCTGTTCACAATGCTAGGACAGATGAAAAAAAATCACTTAGCCTGAGACCTCATGGTTCTCAACCCAATTTATTGAACACTAGGCCACACCCTTGGGTGCGTGAATATGTTAACAATTACTACTAGTTAATTGCTTAATTATGTATTTTAACCATCAAGATCAACTTAGTACATGTACAAAGAAATAATGTCCAAACTTCAAAGGAGATATAAAGGATATAAGTGGTACTCCCTCCGTCTCAATTTATAGTACGATTTCGAAAGTCAAACAAGAAAATTTTTAACCACAATTTATTATTATGCCTTTTAAATATTTTAAATTGTTAATTCATGTGACTTACCATACTTTTTATGTAGTTTCTAAATATGTAAATTATTTTTCAAAAACCTTAAAGATTATATTTTTGAATTGAAAGTCGAACTACATCGTTTAAATTGGGGATAGAGGACAGATATCTATAATGTGAAGCATCAAATGGCCAGCCATTTTATCTTTCATTTTCAAAAGGTACAACCAGCTAATGCAATAAAAGTTGTACATTTGCAGCTACTAAGGGAGTAATAATAAGAACCTGTTAAGAGCGGAAATGGCAACGACATCACCGGGCTTAAGGCCCAAGTGCATAAGCCCATGGGCCAGTCCCAAAACTCCCTCAACAAATTCCATACCCGTCTTCCTCCTCTCCCCCATTATCATCACCGTTGAATTCCGGCGAACCGTCAACAGCCGGCTCAAGCACTGGCAAACGTGAGCCTTGGAGTAATTAGCCATTTCTGTGGAGGACAAATTCGGAATTTCCCAATTTCCTTCTTCAACAACAGTTCCTCTGAGCAAATTATTTTAGCTGTGTACTGCATGTCCCGTTTGAGAATGAGAATTTCATTTGGAGTTGACTATCGTTTGGTTGTAAATGAACTACACTAATTGGATAACTATTCTTTGAAGAAGAAGACATTTTGTCCATAACAAAATATTGGCCATTTATAGTTTTGAAGAGTCAATTTGGTTAAATATCCAAGTAAACTTTTAAACATAATGTTATAAGAAATTTTAACCTACTTTTGATTTCTTGTTTATCTTTAATTGGGTTGTTTAAATAGTGGAGAAAACATCAACCAAGATATGCATTAATTGGATTACTGGATACTTATCATGTTATTTTCACTCCATGTAAGATAACAAATTTCACATTTTTAATGAGACTTGTACCTATAAATATTCTTTAGTCTTTGATAATATGATAATGTAAAAAATTCTTAAAACCGACAATTAAACTCTTTTTATTAAGTGAACAGTAACAATAAACCTATCTCGATCCATAAGAGATTTCAAAGCTCATTGAATACAAGAAATAAGTAAATTTAATTATTATTATTTTGAAAATTGTAAGTAGAAATTTTGTAATTTGACCTTGAAAAGTGTAAATTTAACAAATATATTATGAGTGAAGCTCCCACATGAATAAGGATAAAATGTATACCTATTTTTTTATATATTTCATTTGTGGATTACACTGAATATATTTTGTCGATGATATTATGGGTGAAGTAGTACTTTTGTCTAAGGATTTGCTCATTAAATTTGAAGGGAGAAAATGCCAAATTGGGTCATTGCTTTGAGGATCCATGTGAGCCAATAGCTATAGAGTGGGAAAATATGGACAAGTTATGGAGTGGGTGGATTCTATCCCTATCTTATCTTTTTATTCCAAATTATGGGAAGATTGTGAAAGAGAAGGAAATCAAGAAAAATTGAAATTTGATTTATGGGCTCACATTTGTGGGCCTGTAAGAAGCAGGCTGCTCAATCCATACCCACTTGCAATTGATTGCTTGGACAAATTAGTCCAATTCAACATTTACAATAAACTCATTAGTATTTTCTTTTTCCCACTCCATCATTTAGGAGTAAGGCTGTGGATTCGATTTTTTGGTTTGATTTTATATTATTTAGTTTTACTTTTTTGATTTTTAGTTTTGTAAAAGTGCAACTTAATTCGAGTCAAAATAAATTTGATTTGGTTCGGATTTTTTCGATTTGGCAATTCGGTTATGTTAATAATTAATAACACAATCAAAGTTATACTTGCATTTTGAAAAAAATAAAAATTATATACAAGGAGAAGTAATAATATTGAATCAATTAAATATACTTTCTAAAATAAGTCACGGATAAAATATTAAAACATGATACCCACAAGTATATCAATAGATGTCCAAACATAAAATATAAATTAAATCATAATATAATTGTGTGTATATATATAATATATATATATATATATATATATATATATATATATATATATATATATATAATTCAATTTTCTTGGTATTTTGGTTTTTATTTTTCTAAATTCAAAACCAAACTAAAAAACCGAAAAAAGTAAATTCTTAATCTGGAACCAAACCAGAAAACCAAAAAATCAATCCAAATTAAAATTCAATTTGATTTGGTTTGATTTTTCGGTTTAATCCGAATAATGCACACCCTTATTTAGGAGAATCAATAGCTTTATATCCACTAAGGAGACATTTGGTAGAGTGCATTAGAAAAAATAATGCATGCATTAGCTTTGTGTATTGCTAGTATCTTTTTTGGTACACTTTTTCAACTTGTATATAACTAGAGCTTGTATTAGTTATACACTATATTTGGTATCGAGGTGTGTATAACTAATACATGAAATTCTAAGGTATTAGTAGAGCAATGAATTCTATTGTATGCATTAGCATGAATACAGACACAATTGTCCGTCAAAACCTTTTTCACATCTTTTTTACCATATTTGTGGATGTAATTTTGTAAACATTTTTTTTGTTTAAAATTATGCAATGCATGTTATTTTTAATACATCAAATCAAATATAGCATTAGAAAAATTTCAGTATAACTAATGCAAGCATCATTAATACCAATATTAATAATGCAAACATTACTAATACAAAATATTTTGTACTATTCTTATAAAGCCTACTAAGTGACCCCTTAATGTGATTCGAATTTTTAATATATCGATTGATGATAAAAGTGCTCAATCACTTGAATAAGCGTACTAACCACCGAAAGAAGAACAAAAATTACAAGAAAAGACCATAATATATAAACGTCAGAGTCGCAATGACTCATTTAATTTATGAAGAGTTTTCCATGTCTGGTTAATAAAAATAGTAAGATTTATTTTTATTTTCGACAAATTTTATGTGTTAGTTCATAAAATATTTAATCTTCTATATTTGAATTCTAAAAATAAAAAATTCACGAGGTTTAATTTGTACTGCCTCACGTCTCAGAGCTTACACCTCACCTCGTAAAATTGTATTAAGCACATACTTTTGAAATGGTACGCCAAAATTGAAACCAATAGGCGAGGGGATTTATGTAAAATATTTCTCAGCATTCAATATATACACCAAATTATATTACTTTATCATTGATTAATAGATAAGTACTAAGTTAAGAATGTCCATTAATTAATTGTGATTTAGTGATAAATGTAAATGTGAAGGCATGCATGTATCACATATTCATGATTAGATTAGTATAAACATTGATGCGAGTAAGTTTTAATTGACGATTTACTCCTATTGATAAATGAAAGAAAGAGTTTGACAGACTTTTTTTATTCATTTTGGATTATAAATATAATTGTTAAGTAGGTGATTCACCTACTTGGTTGAAAACAATCACGGTCTTACAGGCTAACAAAAATACAAGTGCAAGGCATTCTGAAAATAGTCGCGGCTCTATAGGTGCTTCCAAAGCCATGGACTCAAAAGACAGTAAAATATAAAAAGCTTGAAGCACAAGAATATCAGTATATACAAGCGTGTTAAAACTACTATTGATTAAGTTATGACCCCTTATATATGGCCTACTTGATCCAACATAATTTAATCTAAGCAAACTTTAAACAAATTGTCATGATTCGTTTATTGATTTGATTTCATTTTTACCCAACAAGTGAATTTCCCACCTATATGTTAAAGCAATGCTAAAAGGTTCATGCACTCGTATATAAGAATTGATTAAAATGGTTTGATCTTTACATTATTTTTTCTGGGTACAATTTGGATCTTTCAGATACAAAGAACACAACAAAACAGTTGAGAAAAAACTTTCTCGTGAACTAAAGGAACTTTTTTTCATGTGCCAAACACTGTACATACATATCAAACAAGAACCACCATCAATTATTCAAATTAACATAAAACAGTCTGTTGGCACAAATTTTAATAAGAGGACAAGAACAAATGTCCACAATGAAACATGAAACTACGTACTGATTACTGTGTGTTTGTTTTTTTGATTGGTTCAGTGACCCATGTTGGGTCTTTTGTCTGCAATTTTTTAACACACGAACCTTGTAACCAGTAAGCCACTAGCTAGTTAATTAAGATGCGTATAATGGAAGTGTAAAAGAACTACTCCATTAATTAATTAACATGACAACAAGTACCCTTACGCTCTTTGTTTGGAGGGTTGTTATGTATTGTTTCATAATGTATTGTATTGTTTTAATGAATATAATGTTTGAATAGATTGTATCATTTTCCATTGTTACATAATCTCATACATCAATAATTTGAAGGATAAACCTACAAGAAAAGTAAGATATGAGGTAAGGCTAGTCTATAAAAGAAAAGGTAGGATAAAAGATAAAATAGGATGATTAAATAATACGTAAAGATAAAATGAGAAAAAATATAAGGTAACGACGCGACCCCACCAAATCAGTTGTTACATAAAATGAGACTTTGTCGGATGGATTATAACAATATGATATAATCAAATTTAAGTGATTAACAATCAAAACAAACATGGTATTTAAACCAATAACACAATATAATACAATAGGTAACAAACATCCAAACACACTGTTAATTAAATCTGATGAGCCTCATGAATGAAGAGAATTTTGATAATCAAGGAGCGTTTTTCCTCGAATGAGTCCTATGTGATGACGATGTAAATCTAAATTAGTCTGGACAATAAATATTAAATATTTTTCTAGTCATTTTTAACTAATTGTATAAAGAGTAACATTAATTTTTTATTTATTTTGAGACATTTCAAAGTTGTTCTATATACACAACTTTATATAGTAAAATCCTACAAATTTTAATATATCTCAATTCAAGATATTTAAATTTTAGACTTTGAGATGATATTTTTCCAATAAGATCCTTTTGACTTTATTGTAAAAAGTATGTCTGCGTGATTGAAGCTATTATATATGGACCATGCATGTTTCGAAAAGCTCCCCATACTACATGCACTAATTAATTAGTAGGTTAACGAAAAAAAAGTTAATTAGTAGGCGTTTGTCCATATATTTCAAATATTTTTTCATTTTATTTAAAATTTATGAAGTTGGAGTTGAAAAAAAAGTTATATTTGGTTGTATCTTCGCAAAGAATAACATTTGAAATAATGTTCATGCTTGAATACGCTTAAATACAACTTCAAAAGTGAAAAGTGAGTCAAAAAAACAGGTTATAATTAGTTGCTTTCCAAATTTGAAATAAAAATTCAAGTTCGATTTAAAACTTTTATGATCAAACACTGATTTTCAAATTGAATGAAAAAAATATTCTAAAAAATTAATACTCCCTCCATTTTAATTTGTTTGTCTTTTATTTCTTTTTTAGTCTGTCTTAAAAAGAATGTTTCTTCTTTTTTTGACGACTCTTTAATTCTAACTTTCTATATGACATGTTTAATGCGATAAAAAATTTTAAAATCTTTATTTTTTAAAATTTAGTATCAAATTAAAATCAGATAAATAAATTGAAATAGAAAGGAGAGTAATTTTCATGCCCAAAGTGGTTAATTTCAAAAAGTTGACATTTGTAGGACATCTTTTTCCAAAAGATATTTGACTAAATGCAGCACAATGATTAAAGGCATCATTAGGCATACCAAATACCTGGCCCATTATTGATAGGTTTTAGGGCATTTGACTTTTGTGTTAACAGACAGTCTCTTTCTCTATTTTTTATTTATCTTCGTTTCACGAGTGCTCATTTTTGAATAAGATGTTTTAAGCTCACTCTTTGCAATGTTGCATGACATTGTTCGACTAGATATGAAACTTAGCGATCGTAGGATAGAGTGTATAAGAATAGTAGTAATAAGTTATATTATTAATATTAAAATTAGTAATGTTGAGATTAGATATGCTGACGGTAACTGATCGGTCATTTGGTTTGTATATTAAATGAATAGAGTAATATATTAGAATAGGGATAATACAACGTATTTTGATGTAATGATTTAGTCTAATTCAAAACTTGTGAGAGTTATACTAGTATAACTTGCTATAAAGGAAACTTTTTTACACGTTTTACTTTTTTGTGACTCAATTTAAAAGTAACTCGATAGCATAAATATTAGGAAAATTCATGATGAATTGATTAATTTTATGTTATTGTTAACCTCTGTTTCTTTATTCAAGTTGAAGACCGATAGACGGAATTGTTGTTGATAACGTTAAAAAATTCTTTAACAAACCAACGGAAATATACCTTTCTTCAGTGTTTTATGTGTGTCTCATCCGACAAGAAATCACGCGCATTTCGTATGTATTACGAAATTTGACAAACTGGCAAAACTCATGTGCTGCCCCACTGCATTTATATTACACATTCAATTCATCACCATACAACACACAAATATATCTCATCTCCTCCTACCACTCTTCTTTTCCATTCAACATTAATTTACAATGAGGCAAAATTTCCAAAATGTTAATGCACTCATATTCACCCTATTATTGTTGTTCGTAATGTCGTCTCAATCAAACGGCAGAGAGCTCCGTCCGGCGGAGCACGGGTTGAGTACGGAGAATCAAAATTCATCGACGACGACTACAAACGACGACGTTCCGGAGATGCTCTCCTTCTTCGGAGGCAATAACGGCCGACGGGATACTCAACCGCCGGTAGCGCTGCCGATTGCGAAAAATATTACGTGGATAGGCGGCGACAGAGGAGGAGAACAAATGTCAGTTCACCACAGTACCCCTAAAAATCGCGTGAGGGGAGTTTTGTTGATTTCCAGCTTGGTTTGTGGAGCAACCGGCGTCGTTTTGCTCGCCGTTTCAGTGTTTGTTTGTGTCGTTTTGAGGTTGCGAAAGGAAAAAGTAGCAGTGCAAAATAATAATGGAAAGGAAACGACGTCGTTGTCAACGTCTGCAGATAACGTTGTTCTCGTCAACAAATGAACGTTACTAGTACTACAGTGCTTCGTGATAGTAAGTCTGGTTCATTTTCAATATTTGTAGTACACTTTACTCTTCTTTCTTTTTGTTATTCTCTGTATGTATAGCTGGAGCATATAATTTACCAATTTTTGCTTTTGTCACTCTCTTTTGAGCACGATATAAAAAATATTTACACAATTAGATCACTAGCAGCTAATCGATATCAGATTAAAACTATAGTGGTAGTGCGAAACTCTACCAGAATTTAAGGGCCAACGCAAATGCAAATTTGGAGGTTTAACTAACAAAATGATATATTAAATGCTAGTCACAGTATAAAATGCATCTGTTTTTTCAACAATTATAATGACCACTTGGCGAATGGACTCGTATGTTCTCTGTTTGACTCGAACTTAGTTGTTGAATGGTCCAAATCATGTATTTATCTTAAGAAATTTTTCATAAACTTATAAATTTTAAATTTTGACTTTGTGCTCGTAGTCCACCACACATGACTAAGCTCAGTTGTTCATGTATATTTCAAGAACTATAACTTATATACAATGTTACAGTGTTAGTATATAATTACGAATTTAGTGACCGATTGATATGATATTAATATTATTATTACTCGATCGATTGCATAACAAATGTTGTATAAAAAAATTCGGCTAACTGGCGTCTTATTTAAATAATTAAAACAAAAACATGAAATTCCCCCATATCAGTGACTTTGGCCAAGAATTAGCCATTAGTATCAGTATTACAACAAAAAATGTTTGCTTGTGGTTCCATTGCCGCATACACTTCCAAAATAGTCTGGTTCATCATCTTGAAGATCTCCTATTTATTAATGGTGAAACACACTACCATATGTGTATCTTATTTAGAAGATCAAAAGTTGTAAACTTTATAATTACATTGAATTTGCTTTTGTATAGCAATAGCTTTCCTGGTAGGTATTAATTTGAGAATGGATGGAATTATGAACATTGACAACTACTATATATTTCCATGGCATAATTCTCATTATGAAGCAAAATTAGTCTCATAATATAATCCATATGAAAAAATATTGGGACAAGATCCATGACAATTGCAAGAAATCATTTTGTTTTGTAAATTTTAAATGCATATGGAAAGTTTTCTTCTCAATGCTTGTGTACATTTGCTGTAGACTTTTGTAAAGCTGATATATCCTTACATGTAATCAACATAGATTAATTCTTTTGTAGGGAAATGTCACATTATTATATGTTGAAATACCATAAGTTAATATGGTTGTAAAGGAATGAATATGTCCATTTTCCGCGATCTAAAAAGTTCATTTTCTTCTATTCAATTTGTAAATGATTATAGGAGATCATTTTCTCTTGTTACAGAGGTTACCCCTTCATATTTTTTGTACTATGAAGATAATATACAAGGTCACCAACACCAAGAGAAAAAATCGGTCACAAAAATTCTTATTTTCCATCGATATTGACAAAAATATTTTCGAATAGAATTTAGGGTTGCATTAACTCTCATTTTCCATCTTTTTGTAGTAGCTATATATGAGTTTAGAAAAATCATGCAAAATCTGAAAACTAACTAGGTTGAAGGAGAAATAACTAGATTTTCATGTCTTCTACATCACATCTATTCAGGCCTTTTTTATAGCTAGGCCATTTTTTATAGCTAGGCCATCTTTACTCTTAGCACAAAGTCCATCATTGCTAAAATTCTGTCAACAAACTCATTCTTTTGAGCAGCTCTGCAGCAATACCAAGATTATTGATTTTTCATGTAGCAAGTAAGATACGAATGACCATAAAATGAGGTTGGGTCTTAAAATATTTTAGGTCAAAAAATATAAATTAAATATGATATAAAATATTAAAATATCCCGAATCAAAGAATTGACTTTCCAATAAAAAATGAAATCAAACAGAAAATTAAAGAATCAAATTAGTTTGATTCGATCCAATTTTTTAATTTTTTGGTATTTATGCCACCCCCGATTACAACACATGTTTTTCTGGTTGAATTTGAAAAAAGACGTCTATCACTTATACATCTTTTAATAATATTTGAATAAGAAATTTACTCTGAAAATAACATTAGTATATCATAATAAGTTCATCAGCATAGAACTTCCTTATAAGAAAAGAATAACGCTTTTGCATGAGGGGAATTTTTTTTAAAAAAGGAATAAAATATAAAGAATCAAATTAAATAAATTCGTACAGAATTGTTATGGAATAATATTATAATTACAACTAAATATTTAAAATTTGAACTGAAATAAGATCAAGAATTTGAATTAATAAAAATATTTTTTTATATTGCAAACAAATAACTAAAATTCTAAATTAATTAATTAGCAAAAAAATCAATTTTACTTTTTTTAAAAAAATTCTCACTTAAGTAAATTTATCTTTTAAATTGATAAAACTTCAAAGTCTACAAAATTCTTAAATAAGTAAAATATTAGTGGTGAAAGAAACTAGAAAGAAAGCAAAATCGATTATAATATGATGTTAAGTGTTAAATTGATAAAATATAAATTTAAAGTAACAAAGATGAAATTGTAGAAAATAAAATATATTCTAAATGAATTGTCATTTTTTTTTGTTACAATTAATTTAACAAATGAAAATAAGTGTCTTTTGTTTTGTGTAACATTGTGAACGACTCTAAATTTATCTTATCTATCAAATGCAGGTAAGCTTCCAGTTTAGTAATAACATTTGTGCATGAAACCTCTTAACATTTCAAGCACTGCTCTATATGT
Organism: Jaltomata sinuosa; assembly: GCA_003996215.1. Classification (NCBI taxonomy): domain Eukaryota; kingdom Viridiplantae; phylum Streptophyta; class Magnoliopsida; order Solanales; family Solanaceae; genus Jaltomata; species Jaltomata sinuosa. The sequence continues at coordinate 165,731 of QJPP01002276.1, forward strand.
TTTCTTGTAATTCATATTAATTTCGTGAAGATTTTTCATGTTGTTTATGATTTTTGCTAACGCTGATTTCATGTTGCTATATTTATTCTTCATTATTTTAGCAATGATTAATGAAATAACATGGCATTGTGAAAGCATTCTTTTCGTAATTAGGCGAGTCTGGACATCAAACAATTTTCTTATGAGAAAATTACAGAGCATAAAAACTTAAGCCCTTAATTACAATTCATAACAACACTTTAAAAAAATTACTATCCACAACAAAAATAGCAATATTTTGACTGGCTCTATCCATAAAGTCCAAATACAATCAGAAGAATATTAACCTCTTACTCCTAAATTGATTTCTTCATGATTTCAAATATTTTTATACCATGATTCGTGTCTTCCACAATTTTAAATAACAATCATTTTTATATATATAGTTTGAATTTGTATTTTAATTTTGTATATGTATATGATAAATATGAATTTTGCACACAAATTATTGTATATGTATTTTTAATTGAACACAAATACATATTTTTATATTTTTTCAACACGAAAATGTATTTATCTTCTTAGATTTGTAATTATACACAATTAAAATACAAATACAAATGATTTATATTTTTTGACTGTTCTTGTATATGTATTTAAACAATGAATCACAAATGTATTTTGTGTTCTTAATTTTATGCAATGTGAATACAAATACAAATGATTTATATTTTTTAGTTGTTCTAGTATATGTATTTAAACAATGAAATACAAATATATTATGTGTTCTTAATTGTATGCAATGTGAAAATAAATACAAATGACTTATATAAATTACAGATACTCCATATGTATTCATAGAGTCATACACTTACAAATCGAATTTATACATACACTAGTGTACTTGACCGCGCTTCGCGCGGTTATTAAAATTACATCAACATAGCGCGGTTATTAAAATTACATCAACATATGATTGGATATTAATTTCACACTTTTTACTAAAAAAAATCAATCTTTATTAATCAATATTTGTTTATGGTTCTAACAATTTCTGATGATAATTTTTTTAATATTCTATATATGAAGTTCTTTGACAAATAATTTATAAAAAATATTTCAAGTTAAATAAAGAACAACCAATTTAACTTAGTACATGTGAATTTGAATAAGAAATAACAGAAAATAAAAAGAATAAAAAAATATAAAATATAAAATTCGATGACGTAGATTCTTTTTTTTAAGATAAGAGTTTTAGAAAATGAAAAGTCTTTCATTTTCTTAAATATTAATTATTAATTGAGTAATTAATTTACACACTTATTGATATCTTAAAATAACATATATGAAATAATACTAAGAAAAACGATAATAAATTATGCAAAGCAAAAAAAGAATTGAATTGAATTGAATGAGAAGAAGAAAAAGAAAGAGAGAAGCTACAATAAAGGTATTATGTCCATAAAACTATGTCACGTCAACAATATAGACCCCAATTATATAATATATAAGTTATATATTTAAAAGGTAAAAGTTTATATTAAGATATCAATAAATTTTATGTCAATAATAAAATAATCAGTTAGAGACAACTCATGTTGTCCTTGATACATAAAGTGTAAAACTTTGTAATAAAACCTTATTCTTGGAGGATACATATTTTACATTTGGAAAAACAATTAATTAAAAATATAAAAAAAATAACAATAAGTGTATCCACACATACACACACACACACACACACACATATATATATATATATATATATATTTATTTATTTATATTAAAACTTCTACTTTTTTAAACTAATATGATTTTTTCTCTTGATGAATTTTTCACCGTCATTAATTTTTTTATTCATCTTAATGAACTTGTACCAAACTAATTTAATCATCTCTTTTTGATTAACCTTACACCGCCATCGAACTTTCTTCTTCTTCTTCTTGATGAACTTTTGTTCAAAAAATTTTTAAAAGAATATATTTATGATCTTCATCAAAGTAATAGTCATATTATCACATCACGATTTCTATTTTATTTTTTTATTATTAAACACATGATCAATGGAAAAAATTAAAAAAGAAGAAAAAAATGTACTAATAAAAAAAAAGAGAAATCAAAATTGAGTACCCAACAAATCAATAGTTAATTATTATTTATAGATTGATTAAATAATAGTAATTAGGTAGAAGGGAATTGAAAAGACACGTTATTTAAGAAGAGAATGCAAATAGATGGAGGTTTTTTGTAACTTATAAGATATAATTAGTTGCAATAAATATGATATAATTATTTTTAATTATTAAACAAATTGATTAATAAAAATTATGAAGATTTTTTATAAAAATGAAACAAAAGATAAATAATTTTCTAAGTAATTGAAAAGTAATTTTATTACACACACAAACACACATGTATATATATATATATATATATATATATATATATATATATATATATATATATATATATATATTATCTTTTTTTATAGATTCTCTTCTAGGTACTACTGATTATTCTTAATGTCCAAAATAAATGTGCAATGAGTAATATAATAAAGAAGAATAAATAGTTATTTTTTCACCTAATAACCTATATCAATGAGATAAAAAAATGATAAGAGTTATTATTGAGCCTACATATGCTACCAAACATTATTATTCACAAAAAAAAAAAATAGAAGAAAATGCGAATTAATTCACTCTTTTCAAATTTAAAAAATAAAAAATATAAGAAAATAACAACTATTTTTAAAATAAATTTATTATAACCTCAAAAATATATTAAGTTTTTTATCAAACGAATTAAAGAAAAAATCAAAATAACTTACAAAGAAGATAAAATATAATGATAAACTAATTTGACATAATCTTAATATTTCTCTTCTAAATGTTAATAAAAAAGTTAATCATAGCGCATTTAATATAATTAAGAAATTTAAAGGAATAATCCTTTAGTTTGTTAACACAAAGAGTTGAATGAAAAAAAGGGTTGAAAAAAGGTCAAAAAAGAGAAATATATGATCGAAAAACTATGTCATGTGTTTTTTGATAGACCACAATTATAATATATATAGATAAATTATATAACTAAAAGGTAAAAATTTATATAATGATACCAATGCAAAAAAATAATAATTGAAGATCATTTCATGTTGCCCTTGATACACAAAATGTAAAACTTTATAATAGAGTCTTGTTCTTTGGAGAATACATATCTTCTATTTGAAGAAATAATTAATTAAAAATACTAAAATAAACAACAATAAGTTTATCCATATATATATTTCTAAATTATTCAAACTTCTATTTTTCCAACTTAATTTGATCATCTCTCTTGATGAATCTTTCACCATCATTAAACTTCATTCTTCATCTTGGTAAACTTGTACAAAACTAATTTGATCATCTCCCTTTGATGAATGTTACACCATCATCAAACTTCATTCTTCATCTTGGTAAACTTGTACAAAACTAATTTGATCATCTCCCTTTGATGAATGTTACACCATCATCAAACTTTCTTCTTCACCTTGATGAACTTTTATTTGGCTATTATGACACAAAAAAATAGAAAAATATATGTATAATCTTCATCAAAGTGATGACTATATTATCACATCATCTTTTATATATCATATTTTTGATTATTAAACACATGGTGGATGAAAAAAAATGAAGGAAAAAAACTAAAAAGAAAAGAGAAAAAGATACACTAATAAAAAAGGAGGAGGAAAAAAATAAAAATGTGCATCCAACAATTTCATAAATCATGTTATTTATAGACTAGTGTACTTGACCGCGCTTCGCACAGTCTGAAAAAAATTCTCTTACAAATACAAAAACCACAAATTTAATGAAAAAAATATATAAAAAAGATTGATGAGAAGTAAAACAATTAAAAGGAATAAATATTAATTCCTAAATTTTATTTAAACCATAGGAAATATGATAATACTACTACTTCAAATATAAAATAAGAGGAAGATCTTGAATAGAGTCTCATTAAGCAAAAAATATGAGTTTATATAGCATAAGTTTTTTGAGCTTTTGTCGACATCCATTTCCACAAGTCAATCACCATTTAAGAGTCTTCTTTTTCAAGTCAAATTAAAGCATAAACATAATATCACAAAAAATAATATAACAACATTACAACTACTTCAAATGTGAAATGAGAAAATGATCTTGGATAGGGTCTCATGAAATAAAATAAAAAAAATTATATAAATAAAAATAAAAAAATACCATAAGATGTTTTAAACTTTTAAATTTAATATTTAGGGTTATGCATATGAAAAGTATGAACATTACAAATATTATCAATAGTAACAACAATAAACTCAGTGAAATTTCATAAAGTGGTGCATGAAGATTACCAAGAGTAGAAATTAAATAGGTGAGTTGTAGAGGTAAAAATTTAAAACAAATAACTAAATAAGGGAGAAAAAAACAAATAAAGAAGAGAGAGACAAATTTACATGGTATTGAGTGATATAGATATCTGACATTGTTTAAGAAAACCTCAATTTTTGATTTAGCTTTTTGCTAACCCGAATACACAAATAATCACAAAAATATATTTTAAGATTTGAAGTTTTCCTTAATTCTTCTTTCAACCAATATGTATTTCGAAAAACTTCAAAATTTTCAAAAAATTAAACTAAAAATCCAAACAAATCAAAATAACTCATACACTAATTCATTAGATATACACATGAAGAGAGTACAATCGTAGAAAAGCACATGAGCTTTATTAGGTAAATCAAATGAGTGAGACTTCTTCTTTTCTTTATTATTACTCCATTTTATATTAAATATAATTATAAGAGTAAATTAAAAAATAATATAAAATAAAGGAGATAAAAGAAAAAATGTAATTGCCGGTCATAAAAAGGTGATACACCACCTTCTTTAATCAAGAATTCTATTTATTTATTTTCATTTTTTTGCCAATTTTTTTTACATTTATATTTACTTATAATTGTACAAAAATAAAATGTAGTATTCGTCTACTCATTGTTATTTTTTATTTTTTATAATTAAATATTTTCAAATTTACTTCCATAACTTACATGAAATAAATAACTTTACTATTTTTCAAACAGTTTAGAATTGATTATTTTTTAGCACAAAAGGCTAAAACTAAAACTATAACTGTTTTGAAGTATATGAGATACATTGTACAATTTTAAAATTTATTTTAGCTATTGAAGATTTAAAAGGATAAATATAATAAGAGAATTAAGAAAAGAACACAATAATTACTTTATCTGAAATAAAGAAGCTAAATTTGTGAGAAAATAACTATTCATCTATTGTATTTTCATTCAAAAATTAAAAAGAAGAAACGTTCAAGAATAAGTTTCAAACAAAATTCAAGAACACAAGTAAATGTGAAGGATTTGAAATGTTCGAAAGAATTATGTTGTAACATTGTTCCTAAAATATACAACACCAAAATTATAGTAATTTTGAAATATATGAAATAAATCTTTGTGAAACTTTTAAATATATTCAATCTATTGAAGATTAAAAAGGATAACTGTAGCATGATAATCAAGAAATGAAAGCTATAATTACTCCATTTGAAATGGAAAACCCCAGCTAAAGAATGAGATTCAAATAAAATTTAAGAACACAGGTGAATATAAAAGAATCTAATACCGAGTCATCTTGAATAAGCTTATGTCCAAAAAGATTATATTGTAACACCGCTATTTTTGTGACAACACCTATAAAACATATACAATACACATACAAAAATAACAATGCCATAATTAAACATTTAGAAGTGAAAAGAAGATAAATAACTTTAGAATATATAATTTTTAAAAGATATAATTCAGTATGCTGGTTTTAAGGAATGAAAAGAAATTACTACTACTTTGAGAAATTGTATCAACTTACAATGAGTACGGTATTAAGAATCTCATAGAATTAGCAAACAAAGGTAAAACTTACAAATCAAAATGTACCTTTTAACCTATGAAGCATGTCACATCATCTTTTCTAAGTCTAGCTTGTATATAAATATATAGATTTTGGGAGTTATGGACTTGAAAAGACATAGAAATAACGGAGATAATTATTGTAGAAGTTATGAAAATATTAATATGTAAGTTAAAACACAAGATTAATGGGTATTATTAGAATAGGAGTTATGAAAATGAAGTGGTGTGAGTTATGGAGATGACTTTTAAAATAAATTATTTAAGATAAACAAAAATACTTTAAAGTGGATTATTATGTTATTATTATATAGTAAAATGGAGAGAGAAATTCCAAAAAAAATGAGAAAAAAGATAAATAGGTTTGGAGGTCATAGAGAGGTGCCACATCACCTTGTCTATAACCCTCCTTTATATATATATGTAGATTAGATAAATATTAAGAATTGAGTAGAAGAAAGTTGAGGAGACATGTTATTTAACTAAGGAATACAAATAAATAGAGTTTTTTTATAACTCATGAGATATAATTAGATATAATAAATATGATTTTTTTTAATTATTAAATAAATTAATTAATAAAAAGAATGAAGAAAAAATTCAAAAAAGGAGAAAAACAATAAATATGAATGGAGGTCATAGAGAGGTGTCACATCACCTTGTCTATAACCCTCATTTTTATATATATATATATATATATATATATATATATATATATATATGTATTATTGAATTTACAGTTTAATATTATACGTATTTATGGATTCGAATTGAAAGCACACAAACTACATACAGATTCAAATTTGAAAATGTAATCTAAAAAATGCAGATTACGTCCATAATATAAGAAGATAATTATACTCATTAATGATTTTTCCTTTTAAATGATTCTTTTAAGGAAAGAATTATACTCAATAATGATCCCTTCCTTTTAAATGATCCAGAGAATTATACTCATTAATAATCCTTTCCTTTTAAATGATCCCGTTAAGGAGAGAATTATACTCATTAATGATCCTTTCTTTTTTAATGGCAACTGTCAGCTAAAATTATGCTTCACCCTCAATTTGTATTTGTATTTGATTAATAAAACAGACGCGTTAACTACAAAAAAAATAGTAATATTTTAACTTAAAAGTTGCTATCACCCATAATTAGCAACTTTCTGCTATCTCCTCCTTATTTATTGTCTCAAGTTTGCTATTTCTGAAAATTTCTCTTTTCTTATCCCGGAGACTTTTGATTCTTGTTGACTTGAAGAGCTAAAAGTCCAATTGCATCCTTTATTTACACATTTAAGACAAATACCTATACAATTATATTTATATACAATAATAATATAATTCTTATACATATCCTATATAAATACATATTATATACAATGAATTATACAGAAATTCTATACATATACTATTTATATATAATAATAATATAATTTTTATACACATTCTACAAAGAGACATATCATACAATAAATTATATAATTTTTATACACATGATATACATATACATATTCTATCAAAAAAAATTATATAATTTATACATAAATTCAATATAAATACATTTTATATACAATGATAATATAGTTTCTATGTACATCATATGTAAGGATAAAATATATACAATAAATTATACAAGTTATATAGATATTATGTACATATACATATTTTATACAATAATGACACAGTTTATACAAAAAATATATACGTATATATATATATATATATTATATACAAAAATAATACAGTTTCTATGCATTATATATGCGAAATCAAGTATTAATTTCATGTATCTAGTATTAATTTCATGTATTTATTTATATGTATCTAATATTAATTTCATGCATATGTTTATATGTATCTAGTATTAATTTAATGTATCTAGTACCAATTTCATACTTTATATCCAAAATACATTGAATCCAATATTAATTTGATGTATCCAATATAAATTTCATATAGTGAATTCAAAATACATGTATCTAGTATCAAGTTGCTCCATCAAAACTTTTGATACGAAACTTTTGATACATGTATATGTGCATAGATACATGCTTAAAAGAAAAAGAAGAAATATATTCATGTATTTGTGATGTATCCAGTATCAATTTGGTGAACGTATTTGTGCACAAATACTTTTGATACATGTATATAGGATGTATCCAATATCAATTTCATACATTATATCCAAAAACACAGAAAATTCAATATTAGTTTGATATATCCAATATAAATTTCATATAATGAATTCAAAATACATGTATCTAGTATCAAATTGATCTACCAAAACTTTTGATACATGTATTTGTTCTGGCCGAAAAAACTTTATTTCCCTTGTATCCATTTCCACCGGAAGAAGAAAAGAGAGAAGAACCATCCAACAAGCTGTAAATCTTGTTTCTCGTTATTGTTAATGGAGAATTCAGGAAGAATGAAATTCTATTCTTAATTGGAGGGCAGGGGAAGGTGGAGTTTACTAGCCGAAAACTAAGGAAAACTAGGGCTGCGTATGAGGTCATGCTTAGTTTGATTCGATTGATTACTTGATGAGAATATTCCTAGAGTATTCTTTATTTGTTGCACGATTGTAGGTAATATAGGTTAGGTGCTTGATCAAAATTATCTCAATACAATTGTGTGACGGCAACCTATTTGTAGTTGAGAGTTGGTGTAGCAGTTGATTTTGAGGCGAACGAAGAAGACGAAGAAGAAAGTGACCTTGATGTGGTGCCAGATGATGAAGAAGAGTCGGTGGAGAGAGTTGAGAGAAATCAGATATTTTAGAAGAGCAAAGCTTGAATTGGGGTAGTTTGAATTTGGGAGGAGCATGATTTACGCCATTGGAGAAGGGATATGCTTTGGTGATGTATCTTATATAAAGAAGGGGTTTTGTGAATAAGATGTGGTATATTAAGTAATTAAAATAAATTGATAGGAGAAATAGTAGATACGGTAAGAATGTTTAGTTCTTTAGGTAATTTATCCTAAAATATATTTATAGTATATTTTAAAACTAACGACATGTAACGGGGTGGGTGCAGGTCTAAACCTAGTACTTCCGAGAGTGGAGCACAACTTTACATGTGAAGTCTATTAAAATTACAATGAATTATAAATATGAACACATAACCTTTAAAATACAATGAATTTAATGCTAAATATATTAAAAATTTAAATTTTGAATTCGTCTCTCACCGTATATAAGTTAATTCATTATGGGAAGGGAGTGAGGGTGGGGAGATTGGGAACTATGTTCAATGCAACATGCACATATACACAACACCACCCCATGGGCCTGTATTTACCAACCAAGCTGGATATCCAGCCCATTTCCAAGAGAATCACCGCCCTCGTATTCAATCAATCTGAACCGTCCAATTTAGGTCATTGAACACTATATAAATTCGCAATGAGCGTCCATTCAGTCCACAGAGCAAACTAGGTTTAGGGTTTTTCATCTCCTCCCTTTCCAGCAAATCTAAGATCTGAATCGAAGGGGTTAAAGTGACGGCGCCGTTGCTGTCCGCCTTGGCTGAAAGTCTAAAAACAGTCTTGGCCCTCGTTTTTGTAAATCTCTTCCTTTCACTTTTTAGGGTTTTGTTAGTTGTTGTATCATTATCTGAAAACTCGATTCAATGGCTCCAAAAGCAACAAAGGCTGAGAAGAAGATCGCTTATGACACTAAGATGTGCCAGCTTCTGGATGACTACACTCAGGTGCTTGTGGCTGCTGCTGATAATGTTGGATCCAATCAGCTCCAGAACATCAGGAAGGGTTTGAGAGGTGACTCTGTTGTTCTCATGGGTAAGAATACTATGATGAAGAGGACTATTAGAGTTCACGCTGAAAAAACTGGCAATGATACCATCCTCAATCTCATCCCTCTCCTTGTTGTAAGTTTTTTTTACTTTGCTTTCTTATATTTGATTTAGCTCTATGGTTTCTTTTTTTATCTGAGTTGACATTCCAATTTGATAAAATAAGACTAAAGTAAAGGAACTGAATTTGTTGTTCAATTTCTGCTAGGGTAATGTTGGATTGATTTTCACCAAGGGTGACCTCAAGGAAGTGAGCGAGGAAGTCGCTAAGTACAAGGTAGATTAACTAATCCATGTGCTGTCTTTTTTCCTATTCCCTGTACATGGTTTTGCTTTTTATATAGTAAAATGACAAACTTGCTTGACGTTTTTAGCTTTCTATGTGGTATTGTGAATCAATTTAAAGTTTGTTCAACATGTTACATGATGTGTTTCGTGAAATCCATTAAAAGATGTCAACTTTTTACAAGTAATGTTGGAGTTTAAAATAAGGTCATTAATTCGATTGAAACTTTACTGATCCTTGTTAAGGGTTCTATGGGTTTGTATATGCTGTTGCCCTCAATATTATTTTATTGTGTCGTTGAATGATGTAATGTAACTTGCTGGACGTTTTTGGCTTTCTATGTGGGGTATTGGGGAACTGTTTAAAGTTTGTTATACATGATATGTTTCAAGTATTACATGAAATCTGTTAAAAGATGTCTACTTTTTGTAAGAACTATTGGGAGTTTAAATAAGGTTATTGTTTCACTTGTAAACTTTACTGTTCCTTGTTAAGGGGCTAAGTTATTCTACCATTTGTATATGCTGTTGCCCTCAATATTATTTTATTGCGTTTTGTCAATTTGTCTAGCATTTCTTCAAATTGTTGAAGCCATGTTTTATGTTGTACTTTTGAATTGATTCCATCTGTATTGTGTTTCCTTCCAGCCTTAATTATGTTGTGTTTTTATGCTTGTCATTCTGAAGTTCTGGTCTTGTTAAGGGGCAAAGTCATTCTACGGTTTGAATATGCTGTTTCCCTCAATATTATTTTATTGCGTTTTGCCTATTTGTTTCTTCGAATTGTTCAAGACATGTTTTATGTTAGACTTTGGTATCGATTCTAAGTTTCATCTGTACTGTGTTTCTTCCAGCCTTAGATATGTTATGTTTATGCTTGCCATTCTGAGGTTCTGGTCCCCATTTTTGTTATAGGTTGGAGCACCTGCTCGTGTTGGTTTGGTGGCTCCAGTTGATGTTGTTGTCCCTCCTGGCAACACTGGTCTGGATCCTTCTCAGACCTCTTTCTTCCAGGTCCCTGACTCATGCCCTAAAGAATTTTGTTTTTTACTTGTCTACTGAAAAGTTTATTTCTCCTTACTTTACCACCATATCCTTGCAGGTGCTCAACATTCCTACTAAGATTAACAAGGGTACTGTTGAAATTATCACTCCTGTGGAGCTCATCAGGAAGGGTGATAAAGTTGGTTCCTCTGAAGCTGCCCTGCTTGCCAAACTTGGCATTAGGCCCTTCTCATATGGTCTTGTTGTCATCTCTGTTTATGATAATGGATCTGTCTTCAGTCCTGAGGTTCTTGACCTGACTGAGGATGATCTCATTGAGAAGTTTGCTATGGGAGTATCTATGGTTACCTCCTTGTCATTGGCCATCTCTTACCCAACTTTAGCTGCTGCACCACACATGTTCACCAATGCCTACAAGAATCTGTTGGCCATTGCTATTGAAACTGACTATTCTTTCCCTCTGGCTGACAAAGTGAAGGAATACCTCGCGGTATGTTTTTAATGTGAACTGTTGAAAGATATGTGATATTAACAGTTAGTTACCTTTTCTTAACTATTCTTGCACCTGCAGGATCCTAGCAAGTTTGCCGCTGTTGCTGCTGCTCCTGTTGCAGCTGCTTCTTCTGGTGGTGCTGCTCCTGCTGCCAAAGAGGAGGAGAAGAAGGAAGAGCCTGCTGAGGAGTCTGAAGATGACATGGGTTTCAGCTTGTTTGATTAAGTCTGTTGTTTGTGATTTGTCACTTTATTGTTTTCTAAAAGATATTTTCTCCTTTATGTTTCAATTATCCGAACAATATATTTTTTCAGTTGAGACGTATTAGTTGGTGGTTAGTTTTGTTTTGGACCATATGCCTTCTTTTATTATATATTAGCATTAGTAGCGTATCTTAATTTTAATGCTTTGAATAGTATGTTAATAATTTTTCTTCAACTGAAACATATTGTTACTGCAAAAATAAATTTAGACATTCTCTCGTTGTACACTATCTTCTCAATAGTGTTCAATTTTTAAGAGGCATTTATTAAATAGAGGTAATTTGTAAACTACATATTATATTTCTTAAGGTGACTTATTTTTGGACGAAATGAGTATATGTTACTCTCTTTGGCAGTTTTAATTTACAAGTCTTCTAGGAAAAATATTAATTAGAGTGTAATTTGATTAAATTATTTTTATTTATTATTCTTCAATATTTAATACTTCTCATTTTTGCATAAGGGTAAAGTTGAAAATAAACATTTAATTACATCTTGATTTTTAAAATCACAATTATTTTGAACCTGACGAGAAAAATTTGCAATAAACCAAACTTATTTGTCTGTTAGACCTGATCGAATTAACTCAAAATTAATCGAACTCGATCAACTCATCCAATAATTTATGATCAAATGGAGAATTACATGTCAAATCAGACATAGGCTTAGAAGATGGTGTTTTTAATCCATACAAAGTTTTATATGAAGAAGAACTACCAAAGCAATGATATTTTCTAATATCTAGAGAGTAAAAGAGGCATTTGTTGTAGTAGTTTCCATGAAACCAAGGCATGTAAATCTTGTTGCCTGTATTTCCTCTGATCGAGATTGTTTCAGCAAATGTTGCTGGATGACTAGACTAATAAAGAGTGACTTGTCTCCTAAATTATGCACAGGCACCCAAATCATTCTGGATTCATCAAGCTTACACACTTGTACCCATTCCCCGTCACTACTCATGAAATATCGCCAACAATTCTCCGTCACATTCCACTCTGGCAACTCTTAGCAGAGAGACGATTCTGAAGAAAACTGGTGGCGGAGTTGATCAACCTAGGTTCATTCTTCTGGACATCATAAACCAAGAGGTCTCCATGTTCGGCCAAACAATAGTAATTCCCCTTGTACAGTAATGAGTTACCATAATACGACTTGAAATCATCATCCCTGTCATCAAATTTTCGTACTGTCCATGAAAAATGCTATCTTGCGATAGTAGTTCGTGGTCATGCAGAAGAGTGTGCAATCAGGGGAAGTAGGGGGAGCGGAGAAACAGAAACCGTATAGTGTCAAGAACACCTTAAGACGTGGTAACTCAATTTTGAAATTGGTAAAGGGGTTGAAGTACATGTCGCAGTGGGATGTATTCACTAGTAACCAACTGTATTTTGAACAGCGAATGCAGCCATAGTTAGGTAATTGATACATGTCTATGCTAATACTGGAATTGCATACCGGATGATGAAGAACGTCGTTGTTGAACATTAAACACGGTGGGAAAACTGCATAGGAGTTCGTTGATGATTTCCAAGACTTGCAAACAGCTTGAAAGGCAGCAAAATCTGATGCGATGAGTCGGGATGATATGCTGTGAAGAATGTCTGCTGGAACATCTGTCCATAGTCTCTCCTGTACGCGTGAATATAGAAGTGAAGCACAAAACAAATCACTATTATAAGTAAAATTCCAACTGTGCCGCATAAATTGGGACAGAGGGAGTAAACGAGTAGTATTATAATTAAAGAGCTATACATACAGAATCAGGACATGGAGGCAAAACAATGTTGCTTTCTTCAGCAGCCATGGAAAAGAAACTCTGCAACTGCTCTAACAGCAAACACAAACACCAGCAGGTTTTAGTATGAAATTATTAGGGTAATTATAGGAATAGGCTTTCACTCCTTCTGGTACTTGGATTTGTTGCACATGGGTCGAGGGTCTCTTGGAAACAGACTCTCTACCTCCACGAGGTAGTGGTAAGGTCTGCGCACAATCTACCCTCCCAGACCCCACTTGTGAGATTTCACTGGGTATGTTGTTATTGTATACGAATAGGCTTTCACACTTTAGTAAGGATTAGTACGGAATTGCTCCCCTTCTTTCACAAGAAAGAGGAAAATCCCTACTACAGTTACCTTGTTCACATAAAATTAAAATTAGGGAAAAGGTAAGAAACCCAATTTGTATTGGAATCAGGTGATAAAAAACTTGTTAAATACTCTATTGTCTTCGAAAGCAAAGAGAGATACTGGCGTTGACAAAGAAAAAGAGTGCGTAAACAGGGAAAATCGGGAGCAGAGAAGATGCACAAATATTTGTCAGTTGTTAGTACACAAACCTATCCATGGCTTGTCTATTCACATGGAATTGATAGACAGAAACAAACATTCTACAGCCTATTAGACGATCGTTACCACACAAAAAGCATACCTAAGATTCGCGACAAATTTATATGCTTCTCTGATCATGGCTGGGTACTATTACAAGACTATTCATCCCGCAGATATTCTCTCCTGAATATGACCATGATCGAGGAGGAGATTCAACTACCGGAGTTACCAGAGCTAGATCACAGGTTTTGCAATTGGCAAATCTTGACTTCATCACCAACTACTGATCCCAGTAGTCGAATCATGTTTATAATAGGTGTTGACAATTATTCCGTCATGTATTGCCATCCTGGTGATGAACATTTTGTCAGGCATAACTTTGTACTTGATGATGATGCTATTCTGTGCACCGCAACCTGTATCAACGGAAAGCTATACGCGTTGACCATGTCTATGAGGTTGCTCGTAGCTGATATCAATATTGACACTTTGGAGATTCGTTTCCAGAACCTAATAGTAGATGCGTCTGTCGATCAGATGCTTATAACATTCCAAACGACTTGTTACTTAATGGAATGCAACAAGGAAATCTTTCTCGTCGCGATGCAATATTTTGCAAAACAGGACATTAAAGGATTCAGGCTCTTCAGAGCGGACCCTTCAACAAAGGCATGGGCGGAGGTGAAAAACACAGGTGAGCAGCATGCAATCTTCATTGACGAAGCTCGTGCTTTTTGTTTGGAATCAGGAGGCCGCATCAAAGGAGATTGCATATACTTCACGGAGAGGGAAGACAGGAGCCTCTACACTTATTCCTTTGAAGATCAAAGCATCACCATGACTTTACCTTGCCGTCTTTCTGCTACAGTTACTCTTCCAGAGTCTGATGATAGTGTGTGGATTCTCATTCCTCCTGTCAAGAAGAATATATCTCATTACTTAATTTGTCTAGGACTATATATATATATATATATATATATATGCTACAACTTAATTGATGTATAAAAACTTTGAACTGAGTTACATATAACTGCTATTTTTATTCTTTGATTCCATATTTACCCCTTAACCTTAACAAGTGAATAGGGATTTCCCGCCAGCAGTCTTCTCTTCCTATCACTTCATGGGTGGTCCGGGAACAACAACCATATCAATTCTTTCTCTTACTCTTTAATATTGTGGGTTCCTTTTCATTTATTCTTCCAAAAGTCCCTAAATTGATTGTGCAAAGAACTAGAGCTAATAAACGGGAGTAGTTTCGCTCAATAAATTTAAAGTAATGGAAAATAAACTGCAATCATAAATATAATTGTGAGCAGCACACAATCTTCATTGAGAAAGCTCGTGCAGCTTCAAAGGTACACTTCACGGAGTCTGGAGACAGGAGCCTCTTCACTTATTCCTTCGAAGATCAAATCATTTTACCATGATTTTGCCTTGCCGAGCTACAGTTACTGTAAGTAGGCATATTCAGAAGAAAAATGCATCTCATTACTTAACTTGTCCAGGACGCACTCAAAAGATGGAGTTACCACACTTTGTATACTGCTCTTTTATTCGTTCATTACATATTTATGTATCATGACATGACTCCTTTGCCTACTTTGAAAGCATTGTATGTGCAATAGGCTTTTCAAACTTGTTTCTGAGTCATAACGACTCACAAGTTCCATGTTGGTCCTCAAGTTTTGGTGCTAACATTTGTTCGAAACAAACATAATATGGACAAACTTTTATAAGACTAGTTCTTATTTACTGAAATGAACAACATATATAGTGTAGTCCCACAAAGTGGGGGTCTGGGGAGGTTAGTGTGTACGCAGACCTTAGAGGTAGAGAGGTTGATCTCAATGGACCCTCGGCTCAAAGAAAACAATACAAAGCAGTCCAGAAAAGAAAGTAATTAACGGAAGTACAAAAAACAACGGCTAATAACAAAACAACAAATAGTAATAAAACAAAAACTACAACAAAACAATACGATAATCGAGGTACAAGGAACAACAAATAGTATTTGCTGAAATGAACATAAACAATAAGCATATTCACCAACCTTAGAAGTGTAATTGGGACAACAGTTTTCATCTCAGAATGCCTACTATAGACATTTGAAAAATAAAAATAGAGTGCAAGATTCTAATTACCCACATTTATTCTCTGAGTGCCATTGAGCAGTGAACTTCTATGTTGAAGACTGGCAGTACAACAGCATTTAAAGTGCATGTAAAGTTTCTCTTGACAACAATGACAAATAAATGCACTACACCGAGCGCGAAGAATCTGTATTTCCTAATCAATAGACTTCAACATGCCATTGCTTGTTCTTTTTGAGTTTTGAGAGCTTCTGTTCCCAGCTCTCACCTCTTTCTTCCGCGACCCTTTTCAAGGTATCCTGAATTCCGGGCATCATTCCCTTCAACCCACAGAAATAGATGTGCGCACCTTCATCCAGAAGTTTGAAGACCTCATCGCTGTATTCTTCTATTTTATCCTGAACATACATCTTTCCCCCTTTCTTGTTCTTATGTTCTCGGCTAAGGGCACGATCATACCTGAAATTTTCTGGGTGTTCATGGAGATAGTTGGTGAACTCTTCGTCATAAAGAAGGCTATCGCTGTTTGCCACCCCAAGGAAGAGCCACGCGAGGCCATTGAACTTGAAAGTCGGAACAGATTCCATGAACATTCGACGAAGGTAGCCTCTAAAGGGAGCCACACCAGTACCAGTTGCAATCATGATGTGGGTGGCATTAGGATTATCTTCGGGCAGAAGCATTATCTTACCAGAAGGACCTGCGCCAAAGTATTCAAAGAACAATCAGCGAAAGAGAAATTAGAGCTTCAGTCCTACACCTTAATATGCAACCCGAAATTTAAAAATAGAATATCTCCATTCTGTTGCGAAGAATAATAAGAATTGTTAAGTGACATACTGTCAATACAAAAGCGGTACTAGCAGAAAATAACCATCGAGTAAAGACGTTCTAGTGGAACATAGGGATTGCATTTTGAACATGCTCCATTTTCAGAAAACATAATGCCTCCTCAGTAAAATTCAGTTTCATTACCAAGACAAAGAAAATCACCTTAACATAGACAAATACAGAGACAGAGTGAGAAGGAGAATTACCAAAAAAGTTACTCTGAAGCACACTGCATAGAGAAGTAAATATCAGCCAACACTAATAAATACTTATGTAATAAGAAGGGATGGATTAATGTATATTATCAACAACTTCTACAAACCACTAGAATTTCTAGCTTATATCCTTGTTTAATAGTTTTTTGCCCCACGAGAATCTTCTTTCAAAAAAAAAACACTTTAACTAAAACAGGCAGCCCGGTGCACTAAGCTCCCGCAATGCGCGGGTACGGGAAGGGCCGCACCACAAGGGTCTATTGTACACAGCCTTACCCTGCGTTTCTGCAAGAGGTTGTTTCCACAGCTCGAACCCGTGACCTTCTCTTGGTCACATGGCAGCAACTTTACCAATTACGCCAAGGATCCCTTCTTAAGCCAAAGCAACTACAACCACAACATGCCTAGTGTAATCCCACAAGTGCGGTCTGGGGAGGGTAGGATGTACGCATACCTTACCACTACCTTTGCAGGGTAGAGAGGTTGTTTCCAATAGACCATCGGCTCAAAACAGCAAAGAAGTACGAGAGAAAAAGGACAACAAAATAACAATGCACATAACAAGTGTAGCAACCGATAATAAAACATATTGGAGAGTAAAAAGAAAGAAAGGAAAAGAAAAAAGAGAAGGGAAGAAAGGGAAAGAGGAAAAAACTATGCAATACCTAAGTCATACTACTAGAAGTACACAACACTCGACTAACCTACTACCCTTCTACCTTAATCCTCGACTTCCATACCTTCCTATCTAGGGTCGTGTCCTCAGTCAGTTGAAGATGTGTCATATCATGTATACTCACCTCCTCCCAGTTCTTTTCAGCCTACCTCTACCTCTCTGGACTCCTGCTATAGCCAACCTCTCACAACGGATGGTAAGACGAGTAGCATTGATATGTAAGGTTTTCAGAAATTCAGAATGCGATATTTTTGTTTGGTAATATCTATAAAGCATTACTAGTATCTTACCTGTAATCTGTACCTTGTCACCAGGCTTCGAATCACATAGGAAATTGCTGCAAACACCATTTTTTGAAGGGTCTTCTTTTCCTGTTTCAGGATCATAGTAGACAGCACGTCTGACACACAAGCTGGCAGTCTTCCCATCAAAGGAGTCCCCATATCTAGTGGATGCAATTGAGTATAGACGAACATTGTGGGGACTACCTGGTTTCTTTGGATTTTCCCCCTGAAACATATTGAAATATGAGCCCGGAAGACTGCTTTATGTAAAGATAATACTAATTTGTAACGAGGAACAAGTCAAGCTTGTCATACCAGAGGTACAAGGTCAAAAGCATCGTGACATTAAATTTCTATTTTACAATGAGGGAAAACGCAGTTCCATGACCATGAAAAGTCCAGGGCATATCCGAAAATGTAGAAGCTTCATCTTAATATCGCCCAGCTAACCCTATTAGCATACAGCGATTATTGCTTACAGCAAGCCAGAGTTTTTTAACTGGATACCACATCATGCATATTGGAACCCCTCCAATCTATTGGGATTATTATACCAACAAAAGATAAAAAGAAACATCATGAGTTTTGGAGAAGTTTAAAAATATCCATTTGACCCTACTGTACCTGCTATCTTGTATTTCTCTACAGTGATCAAACAAGTAAAAAAGTAGTCAACAACAAAGGACCAGCAATCAAACAGCAGAACGTTTCAACATATTTGCAACATACATCCCTCTAGAAACTGCAAAAGCACAAGTTACTTTCAACATTGATTCTACCAAGTGAAAATGTGCATAAGAGCTAGCAGAAAGAGAGGATATGGATCTCATTCAGAATGCATATAACTGATCAGATGGACTTAAATAGGGTACTTCAAGAAATGGGAAAAATCTTTGAAGCCATAACTTACAGGAGGAATGACACCATAACTTTGTCCTTCCCAGTAAGGAACATTGCCACCATGATCAATGACAATGTGACAAGTCTCACCAGGAGCTTTTGGGCCTACAAGCCTCTCAACAGAGACAATCTTTGCCGTGTATGGTTCCCTGGGCTTGTAGATATTCAATGGCGGATCTTTTGCATCTTCAAGTGATAAAGGTGATACTAAAACTTTGTCTTTGCTTGCTGGTTGCACTGACATACAAACAATGTGTTGGTTTCTGGATCTCGACCCTTTTAGATTGACATGAAGCATAGAGATCCATGATTTATCAGTAAATGCTACATTTGTAGCCTGTAACATAATGAAATAAATATCCACTGAGGATTAGATGCCAAAAAAATACTGAATGGTGCCTATTACTCAAGTCAGATAACTTCTGACAGTGTGATTCAATTAGAGCAAACATGTTACTTCATACAACAGCAAACCTTCGGACAACTTGACGAGGGATATTATCAGTATAAGTGGCAACCAAACGTGCACAATGTTCCTAAATTCTTCTCCCTTTTGCTCTCCATCTTGTGTTTACGGCAGAACTTTCAAAGTTATTAAGATATCACATGCTTTTTGTTCCTTGCTCATTCTAGTTTCATTTTTCTCTACCATTTTTGTCCTTTATTGTCATAATTCTGCATGGATACTTCATACCTCTAAGAACCATCATGTGTTTCTCTCATTAATCTATCTGATGAAAAAGATTTAATCAAAAGAATCTTTTGATACAATTGAAGCATTTTGTCCCTTAAGAAATCAACTCAAAACTTCACAAAAAGAAAAGCTACAATTATTTTTTAGTAATAACAAGAATAGAGACAAACTAAACCAAGAAGCAACCATAACATTGAATCAGTCCTATGAAATTGAAAAAAAATAAAATAGAAAATTTCCACATTTCAAGTATCAGAACAAGAAAGTGATATCAATCATCAGAGAACATTATAAGGACCTTAATGGTAGATCTCCGGAAAGCGGAATCTGTTTGGAGAGGAGCAGCAACTGAAACCTGCATTCAGAAATGTGAAACCTTTAACAGCTTGTTTGGATGGTTGTTACGTATGGTTTCATAATGTATTGAATTGTCATATTGTATTGTTTAAAGGAATATAATGTATAGATTGTATAGTTTCTCACTATTATGTAATGTAACACATCAACAATCTGAAAAATAAACTTGCAACATTATAAAGGAAAATAGGTACATGCTAGAATTATTACAAAATAAAAGTAGGGTAAAAGATAAAACAACACTACTAAAGTAATAAGCAAAGTCAAAATGAGGAGAGAAAAAGAAAAGGTAAAGACACGACCACACCAAATTGATGGTTAATGTACTTTTGATTGTTACAACCTTTTTTTGATGACCGTAGTGTTCGAGCCGGCTTTCGCATACCTCGACTAAATACACAGGATACCTTCCACCTTCCACCAGCAACAAGTACCAGATAACTCTGTCCTCTACCAAGGCTAAAACAGATGGGAAGAATCACCAAGTGTTTTTGTCTCCATCAGGATTTGAATCTAAGACCTCATGGTTCTTTAACCCACCTACTTCATTGACCACTAGACGCACACTTTCGATAAAATACAATAAAATTTAAAGACGATTCCCTTAAGACGCCCATTAAAGAAAAACACATAAATGATGCACAAATAGGGGAAATATAAAAATAGAAAATTAAAGAGGAGTGACCTGAGAAATAGCCGAGTGAGCCATGATCAGATCAAATTAAAGCTATTGAAATGCTTTCTTGTTGTTGTTGGATGGATATATAAATCACTCAAAGAAAAGAGCAAGATTTATACAAGGGGGGCTTTAATGGAATCAAGTTGAGGTAATGATCCTTTGGACTTTAGCAAAGGACATAGTTGTTGGCTTTTCAGATTTTGAACTGTCGCTATTTTAGTATATTCTTTTTTCTATCTAATGTCAAAGTAGCCATCGGAAGTAGCCATGGAAGACAAACCAAAAAGTGAAAAAAGGGAAAAGGCTCGTAAATACCTCTAATACATGGGAGAAGCTCATAAATACCATTTTCCAATCTTATGATCTGAAAATAGCCTTAGTGGGCCTTTGGTCATCAACTTTAAAAAGGGTAACTTACATCAAACACATCTCTTTAAGAGCTAATTACTTTTTTTCTCATCTCACTTCACTCGAATACATCGTCCTTCACTCGAATACATCACCCTAAGGTGTGATACATCGCCTCACCTCTGGATAATTACCTTTGATATATCGGGTGGGATGTATCCAAGGTGATGCAATTTATCACGAGGTGAGGTGATGTATCACGCCTTGGTCGATGTATCCGAGTGTTTACATGTGGTATATTAAGTAATTAAAATAAAGTAGTGAGAGAGTTAGTATATATGGTAAGGAGGTATGTCTCTTTTGGTAGTTTAACCATTTCAAAAAGGGTAAACAACATAAAACACACTAGTTTGATGCCTAATTACATTTTAAATCAGTATTTTAAAATATTATATTTTTTCGATACTTTAATTAGAAAATGCACATATCTCAGCCTTTGTATCATGTATCCTGGACACATATATAACTAATTGGAGCTCTTTAAAAGAAAATAACATATTTACAATTAATTAGGAGAAAATCACCCGCGCTTTAAAAGGAAGTACCTGATTTACAATTAATTAGGAGGAAATTAGTCGTGCTTTAAAATAAAGTAACAGATTTATAATTAATTAGGAGGAAATCACTCGTCAATCAATTACAAAACGATATGCAATATCCTGATCTCCACAAAGAACTTGAGAATTCAAATTTCAAAAATTATTCGTCACTGTGAAGCCAAAATTCTTCTTCTTCTCTGATAATTCAACGTTGATCTTTCAAAACAGAGTAAGTTTTTTTTCGAGATAAACCATGAAGTTGGTAACGTTGTTGTTGAGGTATTCTGAAATTTGAATTGTAGAGAATATCTACGATAAATACAAAATCAATGGTATTATGTTGAACGATTGTGATTCATATGAAGTTCTTATTTTCACAATTTTGAAATATTTGGAGATAAATATATTAAAATTTGATATATAAGTCAGATACATTATTGAAGGCAATGAAACATCAATGGAGATTCGCAATCATATGAGAATGCGACTTTATATGGAGTTGAAGAAAAAAAATTCTGATTCTGGGGTATATCTATTGTTGTCAACGACTAAAGAAAAGGATGTAGTTGGCAGCAGTGATAGAGAAATTGCCTATGAATCAGATACGGATGCTATTGCATGTGTCGAAGGGTTTGAAAGTGGTGTCCTTGCGATAATAGGTGGTGATAATGTTGACCCACTATGTGTGATTGATAAAAATGTATCTATAATTGTATCAGTAGAAACACTCTGACATTGAAAATATGCTAGCAGTAGTCTTGGATACATGTTAATAGTGGATACACATTAAAACAGTAGCCTTGGTGACAATAGTCTTAAATACATATTAAAACAACAATTAACTATAGATAGTCTTGAATACAGGTAACCTTGGATACATGATAAGAACCCTGGATACATGGTAACAATATACTTGAATACATGTTAAAAGGATCTTAACTACTTGTAAACATTAACGACATGGTAACCGTAGCTATTTGGTAACATTATATTGATGTTAACTTGACAATAGCCTTGGATACACTTTAAAATAGCAATTAACTACACGTAACCTTTGATACATGATAAGAACCTTGGATACATGGTAACAGTATGCTTGGATACATGTTAAAAAGATCTCAAATACATATAACATTAGATACATGATAACAATAGCTATTTCGTAACATTATATTGATGTTAACTTAACAATAGCCTTGGATACACATTAAAACAACAATTAACTACAAATAACCCTGAATACATGATAACCTTGAATATATGATAAGAACCTTGGATACAACTGGATACATGATAAGAATCTTAGATACATGATAAGAATCTTGAATTCATCAATTACAAATATTTTTGAAAAAAATGAAGGAAGATCGTGTGAAAGTTGGAGTGTTAGGTTGAAGGAGTGATTTGGGGAGGATCGTGTTGGAGTGGGAGAGAATCTTTTAGACTGTGGTTTAGGAAAAACGTGATTTGACAAAATATTTGATAGAGAGAAAGAGAGAAATTAAGATTGGACATGTGAGATAGAAAGAGAGAGAGAGAGAGAGAGAGAGAGAGAGAGAGAGAGAGAGAGAGAGAGAGATTTGTGGGAAGGAGTGTTTGGGAAAAGTAAATTTGAAAAAAAATACGAGAGAGAGATGCTGCAGTTTGAGATGGATACAGATGGAGAAATTTGGAGCAATTTTTTAGGAGTGTGCTGAGATACACACTTTTTGTGTGTAATTTTAAACCTGTGAGATATTTGTAATTAATTTAAAGTAGTGAAATTATTTATAGTTAGGGTAAGAATGTTTGGTTAATTATGTAGTTTTTTCAATTATTTAAATTTTTTAAAATTAGAGTTATGCTTTATCATAGTTTTTGCAATAAATATTTAAAATTTAAATATATTTTTAAATAGATATAAAATATAATTTAAATAAAATTATTTTATAAAAAATAAAAAAATTAGTTTTTTAAAAATAATAATTTAAAAAATGAAAACAAGGTTCTCGTTATTTTTCAAATTTCAAATACAACTTTAAGTTGAATTTGAAATTTTTATGACCAAAGGTCAATTTTTAAATAAAATAAAAAATATTCAAAAAAAATAAAAAAATTCATGACCAAACTGATCCTAATTAATGTTTATTTTTTGGCTCAAACATATCCTTCAAATTATATCAGATAATTCAGGTCAAACTTGACTCTTTAAAAAAAGCCACGTGGCATTTTTTTATTGGTGCCATATTTAAATTCAAAATAATTAAAATCCATACAAATTTTAAAATTAATTTCGTAACTGGTGTGTTTTCACAAATTCAGGTTTGAATTTCTTAAAATATGGCACCAATTAAAAAATATCATGTGATTTTTAAAAAGTTAAGTTTAACCTGGATAATTTCTTATAGTTTGGGGGGTATGTTTGAACCCAATAATGAATATTAAGGATACTCTTAGATCTAAAGATAGAAAAAGAATATATGTGAGCCTTTTTTCATAGGTTAAGTATGTTTTATAAATCTTTTTCAGAGAAAAAAATAAATAAAAAGAGAATAGGAAAAATGAATTGTATGGAAAAAATAAAAGAATGTGGCATATTTGTTTTCATTAAGGTAAACATATTTGAATGTGAATACATATTTCAATAGCAATTGCATCTTGATTTAAACGCTTGATAATTAAAATAATTTATCATTAATATTTATAAAATATGTTTGATTAAAAATTAATAAACACGTAAAAATAATAGATATTATTTGCATAAAATATGAGAAGAAGTATTTCATTTATATAATATTTTATAATTTTTTTTTTTTTATTAAACTGGACTCTAGAAGCTAGTAATTGTGACAACTACTAGTGATGATCGACGATAATGCTCCTACAATGGTATTGACAATTATATTTGCCAAGTAAGATAATTGTGTAATGGTAATCACCAATAATTGTCATATAATGATTAAATGTGATGAATGTGCAGTTTTGATTAATGAATATTGGCTAGCGATGAAGACCAAAGATAGATATAGTTGGTAGTTGTGATTAGTAGTAAGTGCACGATTCATAAAGTGGAGGTTGATGATAATGGTTATTCATAGCACAAATAATTGGTGGTAAAAAGGAAAAAGACATAATATCCTCATGATCTTTAATCATATTTTCAATTACACACCTTTTCTCATTTAGAAGATCACATAACTCCTTGATCTATTTTAAAATGGAATAAATATCTCTTAAGTACTTGGTGATAAAGAAAAAACATGTCAGAGATCAAAAATATCTTAAAATTTAAGTGATATAAATACATGTCATTTTTAATTGAACACTTTATAATTAATTAGTAAACATAATTATTAATTAATATTAAAATTCAAGCATATATTATTTAAATCATTTTCCTTTTTCTTTGTGAAGTAAAATCGAATTTTATTATTTTTTACTAATGGCGCTATTATAGACTTTGAGCCCATTTAAATTGATTTTTGACTTTTAACTTACAAGCTAAAAGCCATAAATTAAAATATTTAATTTATTTTTTACTTACTTTTACCAGTTTAACTTAAAATCAAGTATTTGTAAGCTCTTTTTTAGTTTATCCAAATACTTAAAAAGTATTTAAAAATTATCTTAATTTAAAAATATTTAAAATAAATCAATTCAAATAAACTCTTTATTTTATCTTAAACTTTTTTGTTTTGATGCTTAATTTAGAAAATTAAACTTGACCAAATACCTCACATTTAAATTAAGATTGATAAGAACCTTGGATATATGATAAGAACCTTGGATATATGATAAGAACCTTGAATATATGATAAGAACCTTGGATACAACTGGATACATGATAAGAATCTTGAATTCATCAATTACAAATATTTTTGAAAAATGAAGGAAGATCGTGTGAAAGTTGGAGTGTTAGGTTGAAGGCGTGATTTGGGGAGGATCGTGTTGGAGTGGGAGAGAATCGTTTAGACTGTGATTTAGGAAAAACGTGATTTGACAAAATATTTGATAGAGAGAAAGAGAGAAATTAAGATTGGACATGTGAGATAGAGAGAGAGATAGAGAGAGAGAGAGAGAGAGATTTGTGGGAAGGAGTGATTTGGGAAAAGTAAATTTGAAAAAAAATATGAGAGAGAGATGCTGCAGTTTGAGATGGATACAGATGGAGAAATTTGGAGCAATTTTTTAGGAGTGTGCTGAGATACACACTTTTTGTGTGTAATTTTAAACCTGTGAGATATTTGTAATTAATTTAAAGTAGTGAAATTATTTATAGTTATGGTAAGGATGTTTGGTTAATTATATAATTTTTTCAATTATTTAAAAAATTTAAAATTAGAGTTATGCTTTATCATAGTTTTTGTAATAAATATTTAAAATTTAAATATATTTTTAAATAGATATAAAATATAATTTAAATAGAATTATTTTATAAAAAATAAAAAAATTAGTTTTTTAAAAATAATAATTTAAAAAATGAAAACAAGGTTCTCGTTATTTTTCAAATTTCAAATACAACTTTAAGTTGAATTTGAAATTTTTATGACCAAAGGTCAATTTTTAAATAAAATAAAAAATATTCAAAAAAAATAAAAAAATCAAATTTTAAAATTCAAGCATATATTATTTAAATCATTTTCCTTTTTCTTTGTGAAGTAAAATCAAATTTTATTATTTTTTACTAATGGCGCTATTATAGACTTTGAGCCCATTTAAATTGATTGTTGACTTTTAACTTACAAGCTAAAAGTCATAAATTAAAATATTTAATTTATTTTTGACTTATTTTTACCAGTTTAACTTAAAATCAAGTATTTGTAAGCTCTTTTTTAGTTTATCCAAATACTTAAAAAGTATTTAAAAATTATCTTAATTTAAAAATATTTAAAATAAATCAATTCAAATAAACTCTTTATTTTATCTTAAACTTTTTTGTTTTGATGCTTAATTTAGAAAATTAAACTTGACCAAATACCTCACATTTAAAAAAAATAATCATCTTTTTTTTTAAAAATTAGCTCGATAAAAAAAATTAGTTTGACCAAACAGATCTCGGAGTAGTGTATCTTTCTTCTAAACCAAATCCCCCATTTGGCGGGCCCCTAAATTTCCCAAGTTCTCTTCTTCTTCTCGTTTGTATTGTTTCTCTCTCCTCGTTGGGCTTTAA
Source organism: Jaltomata sinuosa (assembly GCA_003996215.1). NCBI lineage: Eukaryota > Viridiplantae > Streptophyta > Magnoliopsida > Solanales > Solanaceae > Jaltomata > Jaltomata sinuosa. Next base: position 192,678 of record QJPP01002276.1, read on the forward strand.
ATTTGAAAATTGAAATCCCCTGCATTAGTCTTCTCTCAGCTATTCCTCATTTTGAATTTTGAAAAATGGAAAGTCTTTGTCTTCTCTAGGGTTTAACCTATTTTTTGAGATTCTAGATCCGTCTCGCCTTATTAAAAACCCAGGTATGCATATTTCCGTTTCCCCTTTTGAAAATGTGTATAAAGGTGTTTGTTCAATTGATTGTGATCTTTGTTGTTTAGAGTCGCTCATGTTAGTGTATCGAATGTTTCCCTCTTGGATTGTTGCCCATTGTCCTTTCAGAAATGAAATTATTTTGAAGATGAAGATAAGTAGACCTAAATAATTTAGGGGTCATTTGGTTGGGAACAAGTTATCGAGATTAGTTATCTCACCATGTATATGGGATAACTTATCCCATCATTGTGGTATAAATAATTCCGGGACTAACTAATACCTCTGACCAAACGCATGATAAAATAATCGTGTATTTTATCCCGGAACTATTATACCTTATACCTCACATTAAACAACCCCTTAGTGTTATTTAGTGTTGGTGGTTTGGTATATACATTGCTGGCAACTCAACTGTAAATAATTGATTGCCTTTGCTTGTAAAAATGGGGATTTCTCTCTCTTTCTTGTCCTGTTAGTTGGAGCTCTAAGAGAAAATCACACCACTTAGGGTGTGTTCAGTATGGAGGAAAATGTTTTCCATGATTTTCCAAGAAAACATTTTCTATGAAAACAATTGGCTTCTTACTTATTTTCTTGGGTTCCGTAGGTGGGGCGAGGGATTGGGGTAGGTGTGGGTTGTGGGGTGAGGGTGGGTGGTTTTGAGAGTGGGAGGAGACAATGCCACTTGTTTTCCCTACTTTCATTAAGGAAGTCATTTTCCTTATTTTCAAGGAGCTTGTTTTAATGAAGAAAATATTTTCCAAAACTTTTAACCAAACGAACATGTGAAAATAGCCGAACACACCCTAAGTAAAAAAAAAACATTTAGGATGTTGCTGGATAAAGAGAATTTTAATATCTGATTCTTTGGGTAACTCGGAGGGTAGGTTAATGGTCAAATCAATGAAGCTGTAATGGAGCATGACAGACCATGGTTCTATTTCCAGACGAGGTAAAATAAAAGAACGGTGATTTACTCCTGTCTTTCTAAATCTTGACGGGCAGTGTAACTTGGTACATGTACTGGTCGAAGATAGCAGATTTCGCGATGTACAGGTCGAGGTGTGGCAAGCTGACACGCACACCACCTATCTGAAAATTATCTGATTCTTCAGATTGCATATATCATAGAAGGACGTCCCAGCGTTTAAATGATTTTTCCCTTTCGAATGGCTCATCTTTTGGGGAATTGTAATTAGGATTCATGGGTGCACATGCACGAATCAATACATACATGATCATAGTTGTAGATTCAGTTATTAATATTATTATAGAAAGGTGTGGGAAATTTTTAAAATGTTTATATTTGGATGCTTGATGTTGTATTTGGGACTTGGAAACGATTTGGTTTTTAGATTGTCTAGGAAAGTTTTTGGATAATTAAATACATCTGTTGTTCTCTCAAAATATACACAACGTGAACATAGAAAGAGAAAGCGATAGCAAGACCTGCAAGTAGAATGGAAGAGTTGCCTGGAAAAGCACTTGGAAGAGGTTTTGTTTTCTGCAGGTTTCTTTGATAATGGTGTTAACATCCTCTACCTTATTTTCAGAAACAAAGGAAACTCGATTAGTTTGAGATATATCTTCTCAGAGTGCTCTCATTACCATGATAATAAAACATGTTGGGGCACTTGTTTGTTTAAGTTAAACTGGGAGGCAGTTTTACTTAATATGTCATGTAGCATGATATCTTGGAGAACTTGTCTTTTAGTGGGTTGTCATTTTGCCTTGTGATTAGTCAAATGTTATTGTTTTGCTGTGTGTAATGTAGCTTGCTGTCTTTTAAAGTTCAGTATTCGGGGGCACCCAAGGGTGTGGCCTAGTGGTCAATGAAGAGGTTGAGAACCATGAGGTCTCATGTTCAAATTCCAGGGAAGGCAAAAAATACTAGGTGATTTTGTCCCATTTGTCCAAGCCTTGGTAGATAGAGTTACCCGGTACCTGTGTTGTGGCAGATAGCAGGTACCGTGTGGAATTAGTCAAGTGCGTGTAAGCTGGCCAGGACACCACAGTTATAAGAAAAAGAGTTCATTATTCTGGGTCTTGTCTGCTGAAAACGAAAATACACTCAAGTAATTGAGTTATTTTGCATCTTACGGGGTGTTACTGAAAATTTAAGATGTACCCTATTATCAACTTCTACATTCTTATTTTATCACCAACTATTGAGGTTTATAACCATATTTGATGGAATACTTGGCATATGCAGAGATTAGCAGCTTTATAACAGCAATGACAACTGTAAGTCCTTATTTTGATGACTTGCGATGTCAACCTGAGGTCACTAATCCTCCACAAAACGAAGACTGCACAGACGTTGGTGAACATATGAATGAGCCTTCTCAGCATACATCAAAACCTAATGCGACTGTTTCCAGTAGTGTTCGTGAATTATTGGAATGCCCCGTATGCTTAAATGCCATGTATCCACCCATCCATCAGGTGTGATTATCTGAATTTTTCTGATAAATGCTGACACCCTTACTAGCCTTTTCTTAGTGTTACGTACAAAAAGATACTTAGTAGGCGTTTGGCCATAGATTGTGAGATATTCTGAAGTAACTAAAATACTCGACTATTTTTACATATTCTGGAACTGTATAAAAGTAACTAAAAATCAGTTTTATATTGTCAATTATATTTAGAACATATTTGAAATAGTCGTTGTCAGGGAAACATTGTTTGATTCCCAATAGTACCATTTAAACTGGAGGGAGTACTGATTCAGACTTACTAACAATTAGTGGAGTGATATCCTTTAGTCTTTGGCATATGTATTCTATTTATTTTAAAAGATACTCTCCCACTGTTGTTATCATTGTCTCTTGTTCTTGCATATGCAGTATTTAATTCTTCTCTATATCTTTGCCCTTATTGCAGTGTTCCAACGGTCATACACTCTGTTCTGGTTGCAAACCTAGGGTACATAATCGCTGTCCAACATGTCGGCATGAACTTGGTAATATTCGATGTCTTGCATTGGAGAAGGTTGCTGCATCTCTTGAACTCCCATGTAAATATCAGAGCTTTGGATGCATAGGCATCATTCCTTACTACAGCAAGCTAAAGCACGAGTCCCAATGCACTTTCAGACCCTATAATTGTCCCTATGCAGGGTCAGAGTGCACTGTCATTGGCGACATACCATATTTAGTTGCCCATTTAAAAGATGATCACAAAGTTGATATGCACGTGGGCAGTACTTTCAACCATCGTTATGTGAAATCAAATCCCCATGAAGTGGACAATGCTACATGGATGCTCACAGTAAGTATGGTTGCTCTTCTTCCATTGAGTGCAGATTAGTTTGGGGTTTAATTGAAATTAGGCAGCTCTGACAAACGAAATTTATGATGTGTGCTAGATTTGCGTATTGGAGAATGGTAATATTGTGACTTCTTTGCTATGAAGCATGGGCACATGGATTTTAGGCTGTGACTTTGAGACCGACTCTTTTTTTTTATTTTAGTTTTTTCAGTTGAGCTGTTGTAGAGGTCTGTTTGACGTCCCTACTTTTTGTTTCTGTTGATTGGGGGAAAATAATACTTTTCAAAAGATAAGTTCAGTTCGTTCATAAAATGAACAATAAGAAAGTCAAACTCCACTTGCCTTTATTATATAGCATTCTAAGTTGGAAGATGAGGAAACTTTCAGCTGGATTTGGAAGTTTTTTATTAAGTTTGATGTAATGATAGCGTTTTGAAGGTTTTAGGTGCTTTAAGTTTTTGTTGGATTGAGGAATAGTTGATTGATTTCTCATGTTCTTAAAACTAAGATGGATAAGAATGACTAAGAATATATTCTTATCCATGAGATGATAAAATGCCAACAGCTGTACCAAGAATTTGCACAGGAATGAGCATATTGGTTCTTGGTTCATAAAACAAATGAAACTGATATATGACTATTTGATAGTTTTTGTTTTTGGGTTAAAGTTACATAGCAAATTATATTTATAATGACAGATCTTTTATCCAATTCATGTTATGCCCTCTTAGTGTTCATAAAATATGTTGTGTGAGGGTTCTTATCACTAAGTGCTTATATGATTTACTAATTTTTGGGAAGAGCAAATGAAAAAGGTTGTTAATCCAGTTTAAGAATGCAATGCTGGAACCATATTGTAGTTCTATGGTCTTATTCTTGAAGCCATAATTTTTCCCAGCCAATAGTTTTATTTTGTCAGAATTATTTGGTTTTTATGGGTCTCATTATATGGTGAGGGTATTTTATACTTTTAGGTTATTACTAGCCCGTAATTTTGGAGAAAATAGAATGTGGGAGATGTGGGGAGCAGCTTGGTGGGTTTATTTTCTTTTTCTTTTTTATTGTTTTTGCTTGTAGTCAATGATTTGCATGATTGTATTATAAGCTGGAAACCCTTAAATCTTTTGACTGAATCACTGAATACTCTTATCTCAGTGGTAAGGCAAATTGGCTGTTGTTTTGGGGAGCCTTTAGAATCTGGAGGATCAAATACTTTGGCATCATATTTACATCAAGGGACATGGTAATTTGAAGTCAGATTAGGAGCCTTTTTGTGAATTTTGCTCTGTTGGGGAGAACCTTAGCCAGGAAAAACTTTGAGCAACCTCCATCTTTGCTGCATGCCTTTTTGGTGTGCAATGATCTTTCTTTCTGGGGTGAATAGGTGCAATAGGTGTACTAGTAATTGGAAGTCAGAATGGGAGAGCACCCATCTTAGGGTGGCGTACTACTTACACGCTTTCAGCAATAATCCGCTCCGCACTTGGCTACCCAATGAAATGCCCAATGAATTTCCCTATTGGTCCAGGTCATTTTGGGGCAAACAGATCCTTTATGATGAAGAGAATGAGCTTCAGAGAATGATGCGTAGCTTGTCGGGTTGTTCTATACCTACCTGGTTATATGTTATGATGCACCCATTTTTTGCACTTTCCTTGTCGCTATGTGGAATCTAATAGCGGTGGCTTTATATGATTTTAGCAGATATTATTGCTTAACTTTTTGGTCCTGTACCTTTTGTGTTTATATCTGAATATGTCATAAAAATTGTTCTCTTGTAAATTTTCCTCCAGGTTTTCAGTTGCTTTGGTCAGTATTTTTGTTTACACTTTGAAGCATTTCAACTTGGAGTGGCACCAGTTTATATTGCATTTTTACGGTTCATGGGTGATGATGAAACAGCAAAGAACTTTAGCTACAGTCTTGAAGTAGGAGGCAATGGAAGGAAGTTGATTTGGCAAGGGGTACCAAGAAGCATCAGGGACAGTCACCGTAAGGTTCGAGACAGTTTTGATGGCCTCATCATTCAACGTAATATGGCGCTCTTCTTTTCTGGTGGAGACCGGAAAGAATTGAAGCTTAGAGTTACTGGTAGGATATGGAAAGAACAATGATGTCATTGTTGCTGGACAGTTGTAGTAGTACTCTTTTTAGTCCAAGGAGTAGGTATTATTCATGTAGCAATCAGTTGGAAGTCTTCTGATCAGTGTATTTTCTTGAACAAAGGAGCAACCTCTCTTTGCTTGTCCATGATTAAAATACATTAGTGAGAAGGCCTAGTCAGTTTGTTTGGAATGTGTCTTGCTGTTGTCTAAATGTGTGCCACAGTAAAAGATGTCTATCCATGAAGTTCTTTTTGTTTAAATCCATTGCAGAATTCCACCTTTATTCTCTTTCGATAAGTTAGTTAACCAAAAGTGGGAATGGTATCTCAGTAGGTTTTGGAGTTTGTGATCCGTACATTTTTATTTGTCCAGTATTGATTTGGCACACCAGCAAATAAATTATTTCTTTGATTTTTCAAACTGAACAAGTAAAAAATGGACAAATAAAAGTAGATGGAGGGAGTAGATTCTAACAATGCTTATTTGTTATTTCCAGAGATAAAATCGTGAAATATATGAAATATTGTGAGAAGTTATTCCATATTTAAAAGCATGTTCAATGTGAAATCAAGTGTTGTCATATCTTATTGGCTTAGGTAAGTTTTGAACTTCAACATTTTTATGTTATTCTTAATGATTCCCTTTGAGAGGAATTACATTGAATGTGTAACATCTTTAAGATTTAGAAAGTAATTTTTGATATGTTAGTTTGTACGTCTCAATTTATATAACAATATCACCCTTTTATAGTTTGAAAGAATTTAACTACACTTGTCTGATTGGATCAAATCCACTGCCACGTGATAAATATTGAATGGAGTAGATTATTTTACTTTTTTTTTTAATGAATTTAATTTATTTAGCTGACAAAAACAAATAAAGGGCCCACATAAACTTCTGGCTAAGAATGCACCTGCTTTTTTCCCTGTCAAAGATTTGGACCACTTCTGTCTTTTCACTCCAAGCCACATATGTTTTGTTTCCCCATTTTTTTAATTTTTTTTTTCTCAGTTATATATATTCCTTTTGGTGGTAAATTATTTAAAAAGGGAACAAAAACTTTCACCAACATTTGCATGATTTTAATTTAATACAAAAATTTTAAAAAGTAAACTAGATTTTTTAATTTTGTAATCTTAAACTAAAAATATGTATTGTATCTTATACCATTACAATTGACAGATGTTATTTATCTTTTGATAAAATCCTAAAAGATCGTTTGATACGTGGAATAAGGATAAAATTTGATATTAATTTTATTTCATGTTTGGTTTGAGGTAATAGCTAGAATTATTTTATCTTATCATTTATACTAAAATAATAGAATTATTATTTCACATAGATAATACAATAAAATAATCTCATGAAATATTCTTATTTATCCCAACCAAAAAAAGAAGAAAAAAACGTCTCCGTTACCCTAAAATTACGCCATTTAATTGACCACAAGTTTAATTGGACTTTTAGTGAGACTAATTTTGAGTATTTTCCACGTTACAAGATAAAATATACTGTAAAAATCATATTAGAGTATAGCATGTTTAATTTTTTTAAAAAAAATTACCATATAGTTTTACCATCAAAATTTATGATGGCGTTTATATTATCCTTTCACTCTTAATTAAAGTTTTTGAATAAATTTTAAATTGTACGAATTCAAATTAATTAAATTATTTGCTCTTACTTAGATTTCTCGAAAGAATTTTACATTACGAGTCCCGATCAATAAAAATTAGTGATTTTCCAATATTAATGATTTTAAGGAAGACAATATGAATTGTAATGTAATGGTTGAGATTCTTTGGCGCATAATGTTTCGAATTTAACCTTCTTTAAATGAAAAAAAATCTTATTAATGAGAGAATTTAAATTTAATCACGCCTTAACATGAATCTTCTATACTATATTAAAAGTGTGAAGCACCTTATAATGTGATTTGAACTTTTTGCCCTTCATTAAAAGTCTCTTCTTTAGACAAAATCGTCTTTTTACTATTTTTCTTATATTTGATAATTTGAAAATAATTAAATAACTTATTAAGCAAAAAAAAAAAAAAGATAAAAGAAAAGAAGAAAAGTAACGTGTGAAAAAAGGAAAAAATTTAAATCAGGTACGAAAAAAATAAAAAAAACCATTATTATAGAAACAAAATTTTAGTAGAATTGTTATTCATAGAGTCCAAGATCTACTAATTATTGCACAAACAAATTTTACCTTATAGAAAATAATATATAACACTTTTAAATCAATTAAAATTTTACCTTATATATCTTATAATGTGATTTAAACTTGACTTTTTCAAATAAAAAAGTCGGTTGTTTCCCAAAAGGAAAAAGGTTCGCAGTTTTTTAACTTATTTGGTAAAAGGTAATTCTATTCTTTTTTATTTCAAACTAGAATTTTATTACAAGTCTATTTCTTAGCAATTGTATCACAATAAAAACATACTGCCTCTTCAATTTTGATATCATTATAGTTTTGTTGAACTTAATATATGCTCATAAACTTTTGTTCTTCTTTTTCTCTTTCACGCTTTTAATTTTGGTATTTGTCTAATTTTGCGTCTTTTCTCTTTTTATATGGTTTTGAGTTGTGAATTTTTAGGTTTAGAAAAGTTTTATTTATTGGAAGCCAACTCCTCAAAGTATACTCCATTGGTAAGTTATATAACTTTCACGCTTTTATGTTTTCTTTAATCCATTCGGTTACTATTTGCTTAGTATTTATTAGTTATTTATTTTTTATAAGTCTTTGGTAGAGAACGTTTTTTCCTTATTGGCGTTATTTAACGTGAATTTGAATTAGTCGGATTGTAGTGTTATTACAGAACGAGTTTGTAGCTTTATTTTAGGAGATTTTCCAATCTTTATTTGATTATAAAGAGGAATCCCTAAAACAAAACATATAAAAGTTTCAAAATTAAATCCTTTTTGAAATATATATTACAATATTAGTAATATTATATTCTAAAAGAAAAACTACCGTAACCTTTACTTCATAGCTTTTTTTGAAAAAAATTTCAGTCGTCTTTTGGTTATAACAGAGGAATTCATAAAACAAATTATATAGGAATTCTTAGAATTATTGGGTATTTGACTCAATCTTCAATCTTCATGCACTTAATAAAATTTTGATGGTTTTTTTGTATAAAGATGTGATCTAATCATATTGTTCTAATATCTCAATTATCGTATTATTTTATTATAATTTCTATTCTGTTATTATCTGTTATTTTTCTGTTTAATACAGGTAGTAGATGAATGTTCGGTCGAATTTTGAGAAATTTTTATGAAAAGGTTAGATTTAATCGTATTGTTCTGATATTTTGATTATCATATTGTTTAATGGTAGATAAATGTTCGATCAGACTTTCAGGAGTTTAGGTGTAAATGTTAGGTTTAATCGTATTGTTCTAATATCTCAATTATCGTATTATTTTGTTGCAGTTTCTGTTCTGTTGCTATCTTCTATTTTTACTACTTAATAAGGGTGGTAGCTGAATGTTTGATCGGGCTTTAAAAATTTTTTACGTAAAGATTAGGTTTAATCGTATTGTTATGATATTTCAATTGTCATATTATTTTATTATAATTTCTATTATGTTACTATCTGTTATTTTTAATTTTATATATTTTATATTGATTGATGATTTGACATGATGTACATGTGCAACGCACATACACTAAACTAGTACTAATAAAAAGTGGATGCATGAATTCAAAAATAGATACACGAGTTCAAATTTAATCGCACCCCAATACAAGAGCATGAAACCCCCCCCAAAAGGCAAAACGAATAGTGAAAAGCAATGTCAACAAAGTTACGGTTTTGGTAAATTGGGGTCTGGTGACTGAGAAACAACAACAGTTACAAACACAGAATAAAGCTCTGAGAAGGAAATCCAGAGAAAACACTACAAATTAAACCGCTTATCGGTGAAGCTCTCCCCGTAAGGTAAATTTTTTTCTTCCCTCTACTTCAAAATCCTACTCATAAGGTGGATTTAGAACCAAAAATTGAGGAATTGAGCTACCTAATTTGTGTGTTTGCATGTTGAAAATTCCATATATGAAGTGTTCGTTTGAGCTGTTTCACTATACAGTTGCTGTATGCGGTGAATTCGATGTATCGCTTGTATTTCGATTTGAAATCGCATGTTTAGGTGCTGAAAAGTTGAGGTGTAATTACGCCACGACTTTGAATTGTCTAATTGATTGTATTTCATGTAGATTTACATGTTTTTGCAGAGAAAAAATGAAGAAATCTCAAAAGGAACGGAAATTTGGATTTGAGCTTAGCGACTTCTGTTATTTGTTGTTTCCCTGATACTTAGAACTTTTTTTTTTACTTGCATAGTTAACTGAGTTTCGAACTCTGTGACACTTTGGTTTGAAGTTTGGTCTATTGGGACACAGGGCTGTACCGGCGTGTGTAACTGGAATGTGTGAAAATTCATTTAATTTTAAGGCTGATTTGTAGTTCGAAGGATGAGATGTGTCTGTTTTAATTGCATAAGTAATTTGGCTTTGTGGCATGGATATTTGAAGGAAATGGTTTTATGTGTAGAAATGTTGAGACATGACAATGGAAGAAGTCTGATCATTATATCTGAAGGTTGAATTTAAGTTTTGTAGTATGATTTATTTATGCTCGTGCATTTATATTTTGCGGTATAGAGCAGGCTGTTATTTTGTTGATTCATCTTCTGTTAACTGCATAGGTTTGTTAATTTGGAGATTCTGTGGCAAGCAGCGTCATGACGTCCTCGCTTCATTATCATTCAGGTTATTTTATGGTTTTCTAGTACACTATTTTGTCGGCAGTATAGATTTGTTTCTTAAGTCTTTAACTGTGTTATGTTGATCGTGAACCTTGATTCACATGTCTTTCATTACTAAGTGATGTCTGCAGCCTTGCTCTTCTACACATATAGTATGATATAAACTCTTCCTCTCTGCTAGTAAAATCTGGCACATTTTTTTGTGTGATTCCTCCAGTTTTCTGATATGAAGCACATTCATGATACCAAATGTGCAGCTTGAGAATTTCCGTACTATTGTGGACGATTGTTTTTTACAAGTATTGAGAAAGATTGTTAAGAAGATGAAGGCAGTTGGAAGAATGCCATTATGCATCCTTCGGCTTATTTGGATGAAAGAAATTGGAGAATATTCTAAAATAGCGAAAGGGATGTAAAAAATTACAAGATAATTCATTTGTTGTGAAGCTAAAATCCCAGTGGATATAGGTAGCTAAGATTCAGGAGTGCTTGTTTGATGACACTGGTTGAAAAGTGTTGATTTATCAAAATGAATTGGACTTATCATGAAAGAGGAAAATAAATTACTGTCTGTGTACGCTTTTGTTTCACATTCAATTTGTTAAGAACCAGAGTAAACTCAGACAAAAGCAGAAGGAAGTTAAAGTAAATTGGGTATGTGCTTTTGGTTATTTGAACAAAAGGTTCTAATTCCCGTGTTACTGCAATAAATTTTCAGATGGTAGTGAGAATGAACAGCTAGAGAATCAATCAGAGGCTCACGGCGAGTCTTCATCCCCTGCAACTGGAATGTCTGTCCCTGGCACTGTAACACCAAATATGCACTATGTGATGCCCACTCAACTTGGCAATGGAAATGCTATGGTATATTTGAAGCACCTATTAACTTCTACCGCCAAATTTTTGAAACATCACTATGAAGTCCTGACTTGATATCTTCTTCTACTTGATAATTATTTTTGCTGACAGATGCAAACCCCTCCTGTTCATTTGATCAGATGTGATCCTAGAAGTTTTGTCATGATTCAGTTAGGGGTCTCGTCAAATAGTCTATAAATATCTCAAGAACTAACTGATTGTAAACAAAAGGAGTTAGAGCATGTAAATATTATCATTTTTGCACTTGTTAATAGGCTTCTTTGTTTGTGAGGTGAAGTGCACATGTTCATATTTGGTCATAGTAAGAATATGTTATATCGTTCTGATCTTCCTTGATGATTAGCAGAGACATCGCTTTGACACTTGTAACAGGAAACCGTGTATATAACTTGCCCAAATAATTGGCTGTGCAAAAGCATGAAAGCCAAGTTGATAATAAATAGGTTAATGTGGGGCATAATGGAGCTATGACTGCGGTTATGGATTCTTGTATCTAGAGATGAATTCATATGACGCAAAAGATATAATTTTAGATATATGAATGAATAGCCAGATGTTTCACATCAACCTATAAATTGAAGAAAATTGCTTATTAGATAGCATAACAGAATACGCAGGTGTCGTTCAGACTATTGAAAAAGTAATAGGTGAGTATGAACCTAAGAAGAGGCAAGATTATGTATCAAGTGTTTGTAATATTCCGAATGTATTCAGTAGTAGGATGGGAAGTATTTCTACTTATAGATTGTCATGTAGTATAACTGGCTGATATAATAACGGCTGATAGTCTATGATGAGGAACTAGAAAATTTGCATATTTCTTGAAGATAGGAAATGGCATTTTTGTACTTATATATGATATTGTTTTTTTATTATGATGACTTTCCCCTGATAGGAGTTGGAACCACTAATAAGAACGTTCAGTTGTGAGAAGAAATACCCTGTCTAATGCGTGCTTATGTAAGTAGCATAAAGTTTTTGAATGGTGATGACACATTAAGAATACATATTCCATGACTTCTCGGTATTTACGATCTGGGTGGGTTTGTCATCATAACTGAAGACCTTGGGACGGAGTTTGATTTTCCATTTTGGGCTTGTCTTCTGGTATTTTCATTGGTCTTGTAAATCAGGTATGATTGGGTTAAACACAAACAGTTTAATTTTAATCTCTCATTTCAGTTTTAAGCTATGTTGCTCGGACTCTCCAAAAATGCTCATGTGCCCGTGTCGGATCCAACACGCACTCGACAACATTTTTGAAGAGTCCGAGCAACATAGGTTTTAAGTAACATCCTGTTTTACAAGCTTGTGTTATTTTGGAACTAATTCTCTAGGCATGCTTCGTTTTCAGTTTGCTCTACAATTGCACTTGCCACAGTTTGGCTAAAATTTACTTGTAGGTCTACTGGCCTAGAGTTTCATTTAAGGTAAGTCTTTGTCCCATAGGAAAGATACACTAGCAGAATTCCTTGAACACCATGGATGGGATGATCTGAATCAAGTAGATTCTTTATGTAGCAGCTTGAAGCATAGAGTTAGTTATACAGTAAATATTTGTGTAAATGCAAACCTTTTAACTTTTGCCATCTTTTCGGCTTTGTGAATGAAATTTAGTGCTACAATTGTTTCCAGCAGTTGTTGAAAATCCATTGGTCCCTATTCAGACTGCTGCATAAAGATTTTCCTAGATTAGCCTGGAGCTGGATATTTTATCTCCCTCCCTCTCTTCCATTTGGCACACATAGTACCCTGCTATCTTAAGTATTCTTAGTAGGACATCGATTTATATTGGACTGTCTTTAACTATAGATCTCTGATAGAGATTGCAGATCTTTAAGTACCAGTTAGGGAGTATTTGAAGCCTGTTTCTGTGTCTACTAATTTTATATTTAAACTTTGGTAATTGGTTCTATTGTTTCTATTTTCTGATAATAAATCTGCATCGATTTTTCCATTAGTTGCAGGGTCAAACAGCTTATCCTTATCCAGACCCATACTATAGGAGCATCTTTGCACCGTACGATGCACAGCCTTATCCTACACAACCTTATCCAGCACAACCAATGGTATTAGATTTTCGTAACACTTCTCATCTGGAATTCATCTCTGAAATATCCATATGAAGTTGAGAGCTTAGTTGTGCCATTTTCTGTCAGGTTCACGTTCAGCTAATGGGAATTCAACAAGCTGGTGTTCCATTGCCATCAGACGCGATAGACGAACCTGTTTTTGTTAATGCAAAACAGTATCATGGCATCTTGAGGCGTCGACAATCTCGCGCGAAAGCTGAGTCAGAAAAGAAACTTCTGAAAGCTAGGAAGGTATTTTTGTCGAAAATGTTTTGTTTTGTTTTGCTATTTGTTAAACTTTGTTGCTTCAGTAGTTCAGTATTACAATTTACAGACAACGTGCCAGCTTGTTTGTGGTTCATCTGCTGATTTATCATTTCCTAGTTTAACAACCTTCCAAATGTTTGGTATGGACATATTTTGAGTGTCTGCGCATTTCTAGTGCTATTTTAATAACACATACAGGGGTCACTTGGTTCATGGATTAGTTATGTCAGAATTATATATTTGAATTATTATGCCATTAATAACATATATATATGGATTATTATGTGTTGAATAATAATGTGTGGGTTGTTATACATCAAATGATAATATAGGGATTCTTATTCGGGGATATCTACTTTGAGGGCATCCTTGTCTATATACTTCTCGGTATACTAATATCTTGATTCTATCCCACGTAAAATAATAGATAGATTTCTGCATAAGTTACGCTGATATTAGTAGTGCACAGTTTAATACTGAAAATATAATGGTACTTTAGTAATGTAGAGTTTTCTGTTGCAAACTAATGGTCGTATTTGTTACGCAGAAATTTATACCATGATTGTGTTTCCTTATGAGCCCAACCAAACGACACTAAAATCATAAATATCCTTTACTAATAATGTATATATATACTGCGAGTGGAGTATGGATAGCATAGCATGAAAGAGACAGCAGAGCAAGTTCTCAAATGGATATTTTTCTGGACTGTAACTTTAATCTCCTCTATTTTCTGTTGCTACACATAAAGATCCAAAAGTTATTGGTGTGCCATATTAGTTTCACATTACATTGTACAAAGGTTTTGATGCAACAAAAGCTCTTCATTTTAGAACATCGTGAATTCTATATTGTTGATCAATTGTCCATCAAAGAGAAATTAGATTACCCTAATTTTTGGGAAACATCATTTAGATGTATTAAAAGAAACCTAAATTTGGTGATGGGGAAAAAAGTGATTCCGTTCCTGTTTCGTAATTAAGGATCTTTCTCCTATCAAAAAAAATCTATTTTCTCTATGGTTAATATGTTTATGTGGAAAGTTGTGGGTTCTGATAAATAATGCGTTTTACTCCCTAATAAATAGCTCGAAGATGATTATCAACTGTACTGGACACATCTTTGCCAGATCCAATAGCATACAGTTGGTAATAAAGTGTCTTACCCCTTGATTAGAAGTTCTAATATCTGTTTCTGAGGCTATGTTTTTCCAGCACCAATACCTTGGGTGGCTCACAGTGAAAAATAATCTTGCAGCCTTACTTGCATGAATCACGTCACTTGCATGCATTGAAAAGAGCTAGAGGATGTGGGGGTCGTTTCCTGACAGCGAAGAACACGGATAACCAGCAGAAACAGGATGAATCTGGTGATAAATCACACGTCAACATTAATATCGAGTCTGGAAAAGACGAGGTTGCTTCTTCAGATAATGCCTCTTGATTTATGCAACGGTGCAATATCAAGGACTTTGTGGACTATAGAAACAACATCCTTTCGTCAAAGTATAACTGTGGTAGCTGAGCAAACTCAGGGTGATTGTGGTGTTCTGTATGTTTATCTCAGTGTAGAAAGATCAGAATAGGCTACTTGTTTGAAAGCTACAAAGTGGTCGCTGGGCGTATATTCTCAAAATACTATCTTTCTGAGCTTGTTCGTAGACACTCTTTCTTGTCCTTTTGTAATTACCTTGTGGTTCCTTCAAACTGTAGCTCTCTTAAGTTTTCAAAATATCGAGTTAGAAATTTGAGTTGTAACGTTTGACATTATGTTTTGTTAGTTTAGGAAGATGAGCTTGTAGTGCTGCTGGTTGATGGATTCTAATTTTCGAAGGTCAATGCATTCTGTGTCAATATCTGGGTAATAAGAAAGGTATCCATTGCGATTATTGGTTCTTACGATTGCCGAGCAGCAGGTCTTATATTCATATCCTTTTTTATCTACTTGATATTACTTTTCACTGTGGATCTTTTAAATTTTGGAAATATTGAGTGAGAAATTAGGGTTCCTTGTAACGTGTAACATTAAGTTCTGTTTAGTTTTGGGGTAGGTATAACACATAAACGTTTCTTTTAACTTGGCCTCGGTTGGCATGATGTTCTCCAACTTTGGGTATGCATAAGTAGACACATGTGTCCTACATAGTAATTCGCATGAGATACACTCAAACTTGTATGTGTCGGTACATCATTTTAGTAACTACCTTTAGCCACCCATTGTCTTGATAATCACTTTTGTCTATATAACCATTTTGGTCTTAACTTTTAGGACTACTTTCAATATAAACTTTTGGCAGAAACATTCTTCCATTTGCAACCATTTTTCTCAAACTCTTTGTTGTCTTAAGTTTCTAGACTTAAAAGATTAAGGGGTCGTTTGGTAGGGTGTATAAAAATAGTGCTGAATAAGGTGAATTAGTTATGCTGAGACTATTTCTTGCGTTACTAATCAGAATTTCTCCATTATTTGATTACTGTAGAAATTCAAAAAGCTTGGCATATCCACATTTGCATTCAACTCATAACAATCTCGCAGAGGAGAGAGCAAACATAGCTTTAGGAAAATATTTTAACATATTTGAAGCCTTAATCTTTGTGCTCTCATATTTTTTTCTACTGTAGCTCAAGTAACATCCATATGTGATCCTCTACGCTGGAGCAGGTAACCAAAACAAATTCTAAGAAAAATTCTTGTTACCTTATTGATCCAATTGTTATGTGTAACAGGTGCAAAGGCTTTAAGGCAAGTTATTTCAAGCTTCAACTATTACCGATTTCACAAGACAATCGGTGTAACAAGTGTATTTGTGTTAAGAAATCCTCAGTATGCATAAATAATCTAACCAGAACCCAGTAAACAAAAAATAATTGCAGCCGAAACATATTAACTTGAAATTTTATATTCACCTCTATCGAGTCAGGTATAACTCAGCTTCAATGCGTAGGCATTGGCTTGGTTCTCTCAGTTATAGTATAGCTGGAATGATTGAAGTGAAAAGGGGATCAAGCTTTGAGAGACCCATACCTATTTGCCTTGTCTAGCTTTCATTCCAATAGCAGACATGTTTGCCATGGTTGGACTCGTGGAATTGTTCTATAAAGAAGCTCCTACAGGAGTGGGATGGGATTTCTTTCAACCTGCTTACCCCTGATTTCACTCTTTTGGATACATTATTTGCACTGGCTTGGTGGTTTTGGTGAACAAAATTCAGTGCTAAAATCTTATAAAAAGTAGAACCTGACAATAATGCACAATTCATAAACCTTCTACTACAGCCAAAGAGGCCGGGAGGGCGAATGATTTCAGTAAAAGGTTGGAAATCTACCTCACAATTCTTTCTGGAACAAAAAACACAAATCATAATTTCAGAAGCCCAAGAATTCAACAAGTAATAAAACTTCAACTCATAGCACAAAATTATGTCTCAACATAATGGTTTAAACAAAATGAAAGCTAATTAAACAACAAAGTCTAAACATTAAACTTAGGTGTTGGTAGCCCGGGTGTAAATCTGCTGGCTAGCATGAGCAGACACCATCCTGATCAACCCTTTGGCCATCAATTCCCTAATTGCCTTCCTGGCAAGGGATCCACTTATCTGCAAATTCAATCAAATGAACTATATTAGCAGAAGAATATCAGAGGATATAAAAAATGCATCTGCAACAAACCACTAAACAATAAGCCAATAACAGGACACTCTATTACGGCATAAGCTGGAGTTTGGATTACCAGAAGGTATAGTTCTGCAAGAATATTTTGAGAGAGCCAATGGGAGTGTTTGGATTTACATTTCGAAGAATTAGAGTCAGTTATGTCTTTTCCAGTCAGTAATTAGTGTTGGGTGTCTTTTAGAAGAAAATATCACAAAATCCGATACATTTTTAACAAGTTCCATATGGCAAAGCGCCATACTAAACATTTTCAGATAATAATACAACTACTACTTGGGTCACGAGGTCCAAATATCTTCAGATAATAGCAAACATAAATTCATGAAAAACTTGCACCCATGGAAAAAGAAATGCATTTTTAGCAGGTTGTTGCCATTTTAACTGTTAGCATTGCATGTAGCCCACTAGTTTTAACAAAATACAAACTTTATTGAATTTGAATAACTATCAAAACGTAAAGGCGTGTATGGATTGAAAATCAAACTGGTTTAGAGAACTAATCGCCTTTTGTTTGTTTCTAAAAGAATCAAACAATATGTGTTCTCCTTTCAAACCAGAACAACTAGTTTGTAAACCAAAAATGATTTTCTACATTTTAACAAAATTAAATATTTTGTTCTCAGAACAGTAGGTCTACCACCTAGAGCATATCTTTGTATTTCTTTGGCCCCTCAATTTTAGAATCTACATCTTGATCCAAATTATTTTGTCATAAGGTATTCTTTTCCATTTCAAAAAAATGACTTCATAAACAAGTAAACTAGACTTTGGAAATGTTTAATCAGCTTGAAACAATCAATTTCACCACATGAAAGAAAGCTTTTTCCAAAGGACAAAACTAAACAAATTATCCAAAAAAAACATGCTATCAAAACCAGTTCTCCCACATCCAAATTGGAATACTCATACTCAGACTCAAAGGAAAAAGAAAATAAAACTTATTTTTCTACAACTTTACCAGAACTAAACCATTAGACTACTACACTATCGTTGCGAAGTATTTTGAAAATCTACAACACCACACTTAAATATCTGTGCTTCTCAGTAGAGATAGTTAATGAAAACACACCTATTCAAGTATAAACATAGCATTATTCGATAATTTATAGTTGTGTTTTTAAGTTGAGATAAGAAAGGAAAAACACAACTATTCAAGTACAAACAGAGTACAATATTCAACAATTTTCCGAACTACCACACAGAATACTGGACACTGTATTTCAATAACTACCCACAATTGATAAAATTCATTCTTATAAGCAAACATATTCACATAGCACAAAACACAAAGCAAACATATAATTAGATCTATAATATGAGAAATAGACATACCCTCAAACGGTCAGAGAGGACGGAAGGTGTGATGAGCTTATACTTGGGTGCTTCACTGATAAGCTTGTCGTAAGTGCCCTTATCGAACAAAACCATGTTGTTCACCTTCTCCTTTTGCTTTCCCTTGCTCCACTTCTGCAAATTCCATATTCAAAACCCAACATTAAACCCCGTTTGTCGGAAAATTACACTATTTACATGGTTAAAATTATTTTTTATGTATATATATATATATATATATATACATATATATAGTAGATGTTGAACCCCTTCGGCTTCTTCGTGTGTTTACTGCAACTAATAATTAAAACCTCAAATATCAACAAATCGAATAAATAAATCATTTTCAACAAGAGAAAAAGGCATGACCTTCTTCTTCTGCTTGCCACCGCCGGACTTGGCGGGTTTGGAAGACGGTGGAGGAGCCTTTTCCTTCTTAGGTGCCTGCAAAAAAAAAAAATACACATATCAGCATTCAATGTTCAATATACATACAAAAAAAACTAATCACAACAGCGGCAGAGAAGCTTACCATTGATGCCGGAAGTTGCTAACGGGTAGGGGGGTGGGGAGTGGCGGAGGCTAGGGCAACAGAGGAGGGGAACTGAAGTGAAGAGAAAGGCGCTATTTCTAAACATAAATCTAGGGTTTCTAGGGTTTTTATTGGATCAACTCGTATGGGCTTTGCTTATTCTGGGCCGATTAGAAATACATGTGGGTTGGGCTCTGCCCAAGGGTACGGATACCCAATTTCGAGACCACCATTTAAGTCATACTTGCGGTGTCTATTCGCTTCGAAATAATTTGTGTGAAATTAAGATTTAACTTTAGATTTTTAAAAAAATAAAAGTAGTCTAGTGTACTAAAACTCCCGCTATGCACGAGATTCGGAGAAAGACCGAACCATAAGGATTTATTGTGCGCAGCTTACAGTTAAGCACATGGCTAAAGTTCAACATATATGACTAAGTTCACTCAATGTAGCTGAATTTAACTATTTTCTTCTTGAATTTCAACCATTTTTGTTTGAAGTTCAGCCATTTTTGTATAAATTCAACTATATGTAACTTTAGACATTTTTATTTGAAGTTTAGGCTTGTCGAATCCTAACTTCAGACATCCCATATTTGAATTTATTTTGAAGTAGATAGACGCATAAAAATATGTAAGAAGTGGTATAGGTTAAATTATAGTGTTCAAATAAAGTACTCGTAAAACTTTTACCAATCATCAAAGCTTCATTGAGCCCATATTATTTGAAGATACTTGCCCCCGATGCATGTATTAAAGCAATAAATACGTAACACGTTAAGAAAAGTGTATAGTAACTAACTTGAAATTAAAGCATATTTGAATGGTTACTATAAAATTTCCATTTAAGCATTTGCAGGAAACAGGAGACTTCAACACCATTGGTAGAAATTTGCTAACAGAAATGCTAGCACAAAATTATGCCCAACATAGAAGAAAAAGAGTAGACAGGAGCAGAACATAGGAAATTAATTCAAAGAACAATAGCAAGCCCTTCTTTCTTTGGAGGAACTATGGCCTTCTTATTTCCAGGGAAAGCGCTGCGAGAGACGTCCACAAGGGCCTTGAAGCTGTATGGTTCGTGCATGGACAATTCTGACAAGACTTTCCTGTTCAGCTGTACGTTCTCCTTCATCAGCCCGTGCATGAAATTGCCATAATTTACCTGGAAATGGAGGAAAATCGGAAATTAATTAATAGATGAGGCTGGGGTGTTTTTTGTTAACTTGTAGTGAGATGTGCTAATAACACCATTTAGGAACATCAGATATGATTAGTTGACAAGTAGAACGATGCCAATGGCTAAATTCATGTCAAAACTTCTGACAGACGTATTAAAGCAGCATACTTCAGCTAAAAGTACCATGTTGAATCATCTCCAAATTAGTTTTCTGTTTCTTTTCTGATTAAACTCACGCGAAAGAGAGGGAAGCAGAAAGAGAGAGAGTTTTGTATACTTTTGGTACTGACAAGTTTAGGGAATAAATGGGAGTACAACAGGAGGAAGAATGAAGAAAAGAAGATACAAATGGTCGTAAGCCCAAATAATCTAACCAAGGGGATTAACAAATCCTTCTATTTGCAATGCTGTACTACCATAAAAATCTAAAGCAATGTGACTATTCGATAAAAAAAAAAAACACAGATTAACCAAATGGAGCCAACAACATGATCCCAAGAAGTACTGAATTTCACAATTAATATCTGACAGCATGTATGGCACATGCAAAAACGACCAAAGTATATCTGTGCCAGTTTAGAAGTCACTTCTGGAATTATTCATATTACCTACGGATACCTTCGAGGCACCTATAATATTTTGTTCTCTTCTTTTCATCATCATATCAAGGATTCACTGCGATATCTTCCAGCTATGAGCTATATATGGCATTGCCTCATTGTCATTTGAATAGTCAAAGTGTCGAATAAATATTGATTTCCACAATGCTAAAAAAGATAAAAAGCAGAAGATTTTGTCCCATTTGTCTAAGCCGCCTTGGTGGCCGGAGTTATCCAATAAATGTGCTAGTGGGACGTAATAGGTACATGGTGGAACAATACAAGTTGTCCTGACACCACTGTTATTTAAATAAAAAGGAAGATAAAGAGTAGGAGGAGGATATTAAGGCACTTCAAAACCTCAGTGTTCTATGAGGATGTACTAGGATTGTGACCTTGGAAAGCAACTTGTAACTTAAAGAGCTTGATTTTGCAAGACTTCATAACTGTGTTTCTCTTTTCAACATTACCTAGACCCATAATAGAACGTAGAAAATGTATGCTTTTTCCAAATCCTCAACGTACAAGTCTCTAAGAGCAAATAGCGGAAAGGTTAACGGGTTTATAAAGCATAAGAAAGTCACCAAACCATCAAATTATTATGTTCTCCACTTGGTGGTTCTGCAGCCATTTTAGCATTGAGAGCTGAAACTTCGTTTTCCTATCAAAAAGCCACGTCACCCCACCCCCAATTACTTGGTAAAATACTCCTGAATTCCAAATGCATTTTGTGGTTCATATTCAGTCATTTAATATTAATGTCTTTTTTCGAAGAAGAAATATCTTACATCGTTAAATTGTGCTTTTTGGATTATCATTTCACACTAAAGAGAAAATGCACCCATTTTACACATTCCATCTGTCACAAAAAATTGATAAAGTTAGAAGGATGAAGCCTGAGGCATCTCCCTTCATAATATCTCCATTTCTAGAGCAACGAGATTTCGCAAACCAAGTGTGCTTCCCTTTTCTTTTCTTTTTTTATAAAGTAAACCAAGTATGTTTCTCTTCACCATTGCGTCTATCTACCATCTGATTTTTCAGCCCAAGATTACTAGAATTTTGTAGTTAATAGCAGTTCGTTAAACTATTCACTATGAAGAGAACTTAGTCTATTGGAAATGAGATGTATCAACAATGAAAACTAAATATTCAGTTTAACTATTAATTTCGCAAATTTTGTTATCACTTCCGAATCTGATGGTCCTGCAGTTTTGCATATTGACTGCCATACTAGGACCTCCCTAATTTAATTACATAACTGTACAACCATGAGGGTATCCCATCCCCTGCTGAAAATTTGGTAAGCATCACAAAAATTCTAGAATCCAGCAGCAGTACTGTTGAGCTATTTAAGATGCTTTAGACTGCTCAAAATCTCTTTCCAAAAGAGAAAGGTATGATTCTTCGTACGGAAGGTTCAAGAAATAAGGCTAGTGGCGCAGAGAACCTAAAGAGTCAAAGGCTAATAGAGGAGAAAAAACAAGAATAACAATAGGAAAGCTAAAGAAACATTGGAGGAATGCTATCTGATATGAAGATACCTAACAAAGTAAAAAAGACAAGCCTATAGAATAATTGTGAGGCCAACAATGTTGGATGAGAGTGAGTATAGGGCATCTGACACCCAACATATCTACAAGATGAGTGTCATAGAAATGTGTATGATAAGATAGACGTACGAGAATATAATATTGGACAGGATCATAAATTATTTCAACAGAGGATGTAGTAGAATATATAGAGAATAGAATAAGAGAATGTCATCTAACATGGATTTTCTTCCTTGTAAACCTCAAATGCAATTGTTTGTTAGGTGCATTACTATGGTAATTGAAGGAGCCAAATGAAATGAGGTAAACTTACATGGAGAGAAGTTGTTTCAACCCAAAATCTCTAAGAAATCAATGTGAGCTTAATTAAGAACATAACACAATAGAAGCAAATGATTGATATTAAGCTTAGTTATTGTTGTTACACTTACATTAGGTCCATTTTTGTCCAGGAGTCATTGTAGTTGGTTAATCTCCTTGATGCCTACTTAATATAACATTTTTTTCTTAAAATTATCAAGATAAACACATGAGCATTCCTTCTTTACTATTTTTGTTGTCAAAAGTTTTCTTTTCTTAGATATTTTCAAGGGTCTATCAGAAACAGCCTTTCTACACTGCAAAGTTAGGGGTAAGGTCTTTGTACACCCCACCATCCACAGATCCCACTTATGGGATCACAGGGTAAGTTGTTGTTGTCGTTGTAAACACATGAAGAATCCAAGGGTTCCCCAAGCTTTATGAGCTCTGTCTTGTTCAAATTTAGTGTATTTTTTCATTAGTTGTAACCTATGCTGGCATCAAGTGGATGCATAATGGTTAAAAAAGTAGAGTAGCAAAAAGAACTTATCAGCTCCAGTACATATCTAGTTGAGAGCTAGTGAGCTGATTCCAAGACTACTCAACTTATAAGATAAGAGGTTCAAGATGCTGCAGCAACCATGACTAAGCATGCATCTCAAAGTAGGGAAATGTTAAACAAAAGCATTTACAATTGACAAAAATAAAAAATAAAGGGGGAAACCCCCCACCCACCCACCCACCCACCCACAAAGTAGGGAAATGTTAAGCAAAATCATTTACAGTCCCTAAGACACCAAAAAAAACTCAAACTTGGACAAAATAAAAAAAAAAAGGGGAAACCACCCCCACCCACCCCACCCCAGAAAGTGTATAAAGCAAAAATTGCAAGAAATGAGAAAAGGGGTGAAAGAAAAGACGGTGCATACCCCATGTTGGCGAGTTCCAGCATTGATGCGTTGAATCCAGAGGGAACGCATATCCCTCTTCTTATTGCGGCGGTCTCTGTATGAGTACTGAAGTGCCTTCTCAACTCTTTCTCTTGCTATTCTTATGCAGTTTTTGGCTCTTCCTCGGAACCCTTTAGCTAGCTTAAACACCTCCTTCTTGTTCATCTTAAACACCTCCTTCTCTGAGCTTCTCAGGCGAATACTACTGCAGATTCTCAAAGTTCTTGGTTGCTTTTGGGGGTTTGGGGGTGTGTTATGAAAAAACTATACAGTAGTTGTATAAAATGCACTGTGTGGCTTTCACCCCTCATATTTTACGTATTTGTGACTCTGCACCCCCAACTTTAGTTATTTGTACTTTGTTAAGAAAATGGTAGCAAAAGAAGAAGGTACCTTATGTTTTGGGTGGGTCTAAAATAGTCCCTTGAATTTAACATACTCTAGTAGAAAAAATGTGATTTCATATTTAGTGATAGATATATTTGTATAGCTAGAAGTATAATTTAGTCTTTTGTATCATATTTACATATTATAAATATATGTTGTAATTGTTCAATGTGTTCATCAAATATAGTTATTGTTTCATGATATCAGATATTCAAGTGTTCTCTAATTTCTTTTTTCCTGCGTATCATCATGGTTTTATCTCTTTCTCAAACCTCTTCTTCCTCTTCCATGGCTACTATTTTCGTTGTACCTCTTCTTACAAATTTCGCAGTTTCTGTTCCAACATCAAAAATTTGATTCCTACTACTCTTAATTATACCAGCTACATGCTTTGGAGAGAGTTATTTCTACCCGTATTTAAAGGACACGATGTCTATAGCTTCGTCAATGGAAGTCATCCCTGTCCAGAACCTACTCTTACCATAGAGAACAGAACTTTGATTGTTAATCCAACTTTTCAACAATTGATCCAACTCGACTCCATCATTTTGTCATGGATACAAGCCATAATTTCTCAAGAGATACATCAGGATATTATTTGTTCTAACATAACTCTAACTGCTCGCGGGCATGACTGCAAATTAAACGTCTTTTTCGTGATCATGTTAGTTTTCGAACTTTCCAACTTAAGGTTCAATTTCATAACCTTAAAAAAGATTTTCTCTCTATTTTTTATTATGTGCACCGCCTCAAATTCATTGCAGATGCCTTGAGAGCAATTGATAATCCTGTCTGTGATTCAAGTCTTGTTCTTCAAGTTCTTTCTGGCCTACCCTTCAAATATTTCTATGTTAGCACTTCAATCTCTGTCAGAATTCCACTTCATACTTTTCTTGAGACCACATCCCTTTTATTTTTTCATGAAACTCTCACGTAAGATTCAGTTAAAGTGAATTATATAAAATTAATTATTATACAATTTTACTAAATGAGCAAATCATAGTTTATAAATAAGATATCGAAATATCCTAAGGTACCGCATTGATAAATCGCATATCTCCATGTTCCTTTTATAAAAAATATTTGTGATTATTAACTTTCAAGTACACATAATTTTATAATGATTTGCTAGTCAACAATAATAGTAAGCAGTAACTAATTATTCTTTATATAATCCTTTAACATAGTACGGACAATCACTTCACGCCGAGCGTGAACCTTTTTTTTTGTAAAATTTAAAATAACGAGTCCTTTTTTATAAAATATAAATTTATGGATAAAGATTTACATTTTTTAAAAAAAAAATAAAAATGGAATCTCAAATTCTGCTTTTTGGAAAATTTAAAATTTAAAATCATAATTCCAAATCACATGTTCAAACGTTAATTTGAAATCATAACCTCAAATCGCATGTTCACGCACCTACTTAATCATACACATAATATAGAGACAAAAAGTTGAACCATAAGCATGATGTAAGGGTAGATTAGGTCCCCTTTGTTGTAACTGGGACATGTATCATATAATTTGAATAAAAAATACTAATCAAAAATAAAAATATAGAAAATGATGTTTTTAGTCTAGAACAGTGTTTTCAAAAAGGTTTTTGGAATGAGTCTTGGGGCGGAGCATACCAAAAAAGCTCTGGGACGTAAATTAAAAGGCGCAAATTCATAAGGCGTAAGCTTTATAATTTGAGGCGTAAGTCTCGAGCGCAAAAGCGTAAGTTCCAAGTGTAAAAACGTAAGCCCTATAATAGGCTTTTAGAAGTTTTTTCACACAAACATGAAAGGAAGTGTTTGTTGTCAACTTTTCAGACGAGCGAACATTTAAGCTCAACATCATATTACTATTTGGAGATGGAAGATGCTAGACAACATACACTAGGGAGATTAAGGACATGTACGATGGAGCCAGGTCCAGAATAAGGACAGTGGATAGAGACTCAGAGCACTTCTCAATTATAATGGGGTTGCACCAGAGATCAACTCTTAATCCATTTTTATTTGCATTAGTGATCGATGATTTGACTAAACGTATTCAAGGTGAGGTGCCATGATGTATGTTATTTGCAAATGACATAATTCTGATCGACGAGATTCGCGATGGAGTTAACGTTAAATTTGAGGTTTAAAGACAAACCCTAAAGTCTAAATGTTTTAGGTTAAGCAGGATCAAGACATAAAACTCAGAATGCAAGTTCAATAACGTAATACACGAGGAAGATGTGGAGGTGAGACTTGATACACAAACCATCCATAAAAAAAAAAAAAATCAAGTATCTTGGATCTATTATCCAAAGTAATGAAGAAATTAAACACAATTGTTTATGAACCATGATTTGCTTGAATTATGACTCGGGGTAAATCCATTTATTAATTCAACATTTTAGGATATTCTAATACATTATTTATGAGCTATGGTTCGTTCATTTAGTAAGATTGTATAAGAGTTGAAAGTTTTGATAGTTTTCACAAATTATGAAATTTTCATATTTATATAAAAAAAAACTTAAAAAAATTAAATTGCATATTCAATTAAAATTTCAACTTCAAATTAACATGATTTCGAATCACTAATGTCAAAACCATGGCCAAATGGATCTTAGTTTGCGAATCGAATGACCCTTGACCAAACTTCTAAATCAATTTATTTTGAAAAATGTTTTTAAAAAAGTATATTTGGTAAGAAACAGTTTGCATTTGACAAATAAATTTTAAAAGTATGAGTAACAATTAATTTTGACAAGCTTTTAAAATTATTTTTATGTGTATTTTTTAGAAGTGCTTTTCAAAAAAGTATACTCTTGATTTTTTTTAATGTCTTAAAAATACTTTTTGCTACTCCCCATATACTTAGTGGGTGTTTGGCCATGATTATTTTTTTTTGAGTTGAATTTCAAAAAAGGTGTTTGACCATAAAATTTTAAAATTTTTTAAAATTTAACTTGAAGTCGAATTTCGGGATATGAAAAATAAGTAAAACTTGTTTTCATTTTTTTCACTCTCACTTCTCTCACAAAATTTAAAAAACAGCTCTAATTTATATTAATGACCAAACACAACTCCAACTACAATTTGTATTTGATTTTCGTGGCCAAACGGGGCCTAAGTTTTTCTCGAAAAAACGTGGCCAAACATCTTATTTATTTTTTTATATAAAAAAAGTATATTTGAGGAAAAAGAAGTATTTTTGTTAGGGGTTTGACCATGTTTCATTGTGAAAATAGGAAAAAGTAATTTTTCTTTTCAAAGTGAAAAATGATATTTGAAAATTGGAGTTGTATTTGGTCATGAATAATTTTGTAGTGTCTCGATAATTTTAAAAAATGCTTATAAACATTCAATTTTAAGCTAAATGAATATATATGCGCTAAGTGGGTGTTTGAATGAGCTAATAGCTTTTGACTTATAAGTCAAAAGTCATAAATTAGAAATTCTAACTTATGACTTATTTTTGTTTTTTATCTTAAAAATAAGTGCTTAAAAGCACTTTTTAGTTTTATACAAATATTTTAATAGTGCTTAAAAATTATTTTGACTTAAAATCACTTAAAATAAGCCAATTCAAACCGCCCCTAAGGCCTAAGATTTCTAACTTACGGAAGCCAAAAGCCAATCCAAACAGGCTTTAAGTATCATATATATTAAGATTGAGGATCGTTTGAACATGTGATATGAAAATCATGATTTGGAATCATATTATGAAATAATTTGATATAAAATTGAAGTTTTGTCTAGATATGCAATTTGAATTTCTTAAGATATATTTTTTTCATAAATATAAAAACTCCACAAGTCGTGAAAACTATCAATACTTTTCTAATTCTTACATAATCTTACCAAATGAATAAATCATAATTTATAAATAAAATATCACAATATTTTAAGGCGCTACATTGACAAATCACATATTTTCATGTTTCTTTTATAAATAAATATTTGCGATTATAAACTTTCAAATACACATAATTTTATAAAGATTCATTAGTCAATAATAGTAACTAGCTATTCCTTATTATAATCCTTTCTCATGGTACGGATAATCTCTTTACACCGAGCATGAGTCTTTTATTGTAAATTTGAAATGATAACTTTTTTTTACGAAATATAAACTTATCGATCAAGTTTTACATTTTAAAAGTTAAAATCATGATTTAGAATCACGAATCATATAATTTTTTTTTAAAAAAATTGAGATTTTATCTCACGATTCAAATCACATATTCAAAAGATAGATTTGAAATTATGTGATGACGCTGAGAATATTTTTTTTCAATTCATCTCAATTAATGTTTAAACCTCTATGTATGACCATTTTGTAAGATTAGTCAAACATCTCTAAAGACCTCTACTCTAGCTTCTGTTTTTCAGTTTGTTTCTTATGTTTGTAGGTTATTATTACAGTAGCTTTGGTTTCTTCTGTGTTCTCTATGCATAAAGGTACTTTCTCTCAGGGCAGGGGGACCTCTGTTCTTTCTTTTCATTACTTAATTTCTGTACTGGGGTTTTCAGTTTTTTCAAAAAAAAAAAAAAAAAAAAAAACTCCCCTTTTGTTCAAGAGTCCCCATTTGTTTGACCTAATTTGTATTTTAGTCTATTTTAAAAAAAATAATCATTTTTCTTTTTAATAACTTTTTAATTTCAATTTTCCACGTGACATGTTTAAGACCACAAGATTGAATAATATTTTGGTGCATTCCATATATCTTAAATTTAAGACCACAAGATTCAATAGAATTTCTTTATTTTCTTAAACTCCGTGCCAAATCAAAATAAGTTTTTTAATTTGAAAGGGAGGAAGTATATAACAGAGAGAGCAAAAGAAAAAGTATTAGAGATAGTGGAGGAGAAGGGATTTTCTATTTTATTTATATAAAAAAAAAAAACAGTCTTGATGATGAGTAAGAGAGGTGGCTCTCTTAGAGTAGAGAGCCTACCTGTTCATTCAAGAACCCTTTTTTCTGCTTCAACCATTGTTTTGTTTTCTTGTTGATACATTTTTCTTTTGTATTTCTTGGTTTTTGTGTTTGGGGTTTGTGATTGTGAATGGTCTTGTAGTAACAAAGAGATGGATAGTAGCAAGTATGTGAGGTATACACCAGAACAAGTGGAGGCTTTGGAGAGGGTTTATGCAGAATGTCCAAAGCCAACTTCTTTGAAGAGGCATCAGCTCATTAGGGAATGCTCCATTCTTTCAAATATTGACCCTAAACAGATCAAAGTCTGGTTTCAGAACAGAAGGTATAATCATCATCCCATTTCATAAGTAGCAAGTGTTGTATGCATCTATTTGAAGCTATTTTCAAGAATCTGTTTTTGATATAATTTCTATTAGAGATTGCTAGGAAGTTTGAAAATTTTCATTTTTCCCCAAATGGGTTAGTGTTTTCTTGAAGAAAAAAGTGTTCTTTTACAAATATGTCTGGATGTGAGTTAAACCTTTCCCTTTTCAAGCTTTTTTCTCCCTTTGGGTCTGATGTGATAAAAGGGCCTTTACAATTTCTAGTTTCAAGTGTGTAACTGCTGACTCTGAATCACAAGGGAAACTTTTGCCATTGTATATTACTTGGTTAAAGGGCCTTGTTTTTAACTTTTTGTTTTGTCAATTTTAGTAAATTTAGGGCTGAATAATTTTGTGCATTTAGTGTTTGACCATCTGCATCTTTGATATCTATGTTGTATTTATGGAGTGCTAAGTAATCTAGTGCATTTTTGGTTTGTTTGTCACCATCTGTTTCTGTAACTTCAAATGTTTACTAATTTAATGAGAAGAAAGATGTGGACAGGTACTTTGATTCCTTCCTGAAAATGGTATTCCTTTTTTTGACCTTTCATATATATGCTTCTACTTTTAATGAAGTAACAAGAATTAACATGATGAAAGACACTTTGATTTTCTCCTCCTGATCAAGCTGCTCTTTTTTGGTCGTAGTGCATTTTTTTTGGGTAACTCTTGTGGAATCATTTGCTTGGTGTCAGTCAATGAGCACCTTCTCAGTGGTGACCCTTTATACTGTACTCACATATATTTTGGCTTTGGGTAGCCATGGCCTATGCTGCTCGGACTCTTCAAAAATGTCAATGGGTGCGTGTCGGATTCTCCAAAAACAGTGTATTTTTGGAGAATCCGACATGGGTGCGCCATCGAAAGTGAAGAGTCCGCGCAACTTAGGCCATGGCCCTCTATTTGTTCCCAGTATTAGATTACCAAGTTTCTGGATTCGGTTTAGGAGTAAAGGGAAGGAAAGATTGGATCTTGAACTTACTTTTTTGGTTATCCCTCCACTAATAGACATTGCCTTAACAGTACATAAAGCTAACAGTTTGCAAGTGTTAGTGAAGTTGAAATTAAAATTCAATTCCAAGGAATGCAGTTCAGCTTTGATTGTTTCTTTCAAGTGAAATAAAAAACAATAAATTGCAAGCTTCTGCCTGAAATATTTGCGTTTGTTTATTCCATTTAATTTTGTAGCTATGAAGCTAAGGGGATCCTTCTCCTTTTGGCTTCATTTCTCTTGATACAAGTAGAAAAGTAAGTTTGAAACAGCGGGCACAATTTCTTCTTTTATCTTTGTTTTACTAGGTAAAGACAGAAAATTTTATCTGATTTGATTGGCTTATTATGCCAACATTTTTTAATACAGTGTTCTTTTCAGAAGTGACTTGCTATCTTCAATATCTGAGAAATTGTTTTTAAGACTGGTTGAGATGGCCCATGATGTGAAAGATGCTTTAAAGTGATTGACCATTTGCATTAAAGCAAATACATCTGTAGATAACAACAACAACGTACCCAGCGGATAAATACATCTGTAGATCTCCTAAGAGAATTAGTGGTTCTGAAAGTGCTCTTGGTTACTTGAGTATGATCTTTGTTTTTTTATTACCAAATCTGTCTAATCTGTCTTCACTAAGAGAGTGGTAGATATGTGTATGCACCTATGTTTTCCTCAAATTCAATGTCATATTAGAACTTTACTTTTCTGTATTTCTTTTGGCAAAATGTCACGTTCTATTCACCGTTCTCATATTGTCAGTACTCACATAAATCAGTATTTCATTTACCTTCTGTAGATGTCGTGAGAAACAGAGGAAGGAGTCATCTCATCTCCAGAATGTTAATAGGAAACTTACTGCTATGAACAGACTGTTGATGGAAGAGAATGACCGATTGCAGAAGCAGGTTTCGCATCTTGTGTATGATAATGGCTACATGCGACAACAGTTGCATACTGTGAGTTCTCTGCATGCTTTACAACCTTAGCATTTGGTGGACATTCCGGAGCTTTTTCTTTTGCTAAAAGAGAAAATTGGTTTTCACAGGGATTGATTAAAAATTAAACAATTTTATCTGTAGGGGTTTCAGTGGAGACCATATTTCAAATTCTTATGTTTAAATCTGCTATCTTTTGTTGAAACTGTAGCTTAAGTTTTGCTAAAACTTTTACAAGCTGCATTCAATTCCGTCCCTTCATCCTTTCATAAATCATATCCTACAGTCCATGCCGTATATTGTATGCTTCTTTTTTGTATAATGAAACTCAAGATGCATTGTAGCAGGTTAACAGTACGACCACGGATGCCTGCTGTGAGTCTGTGGTCGTGAGTGGTCAGCAGCAGCAACAAAACCCAATGCCTCAGCATCCGCAAAGGGATGCTAACAGCCCAGCTGGGTAATCAGACTTTATCCTCTCATCCATCTGAATTGTTATTTGTGGTTGAACAACTAATTTATTTCCTTTTTTCATGTCTTCTTTTTGAAGTCTTCTAGCGATAGCTGAAGAGACCCTGGCAGAGTTCCTTAGTAAAGCTACTGGAACTGCTGTTGACTGGGTGCAGATGATTGGGATGAAGGTAAGTCTTCTCTTTGGTTGCCCATCTCTAGCCTTTGTATCATTGATTCATTTCATATGTGTTAATTCCCCACCCCCTTTCCTTTTCTGATTTAGCCTGGTCCGGAATCTGTTGGCATCGTCGCTGTTTCCCGCAACTGTAATGGTGTTGCAGCACGAGCCTGCGGCCTTGTGAGTCTAGAGCCCATGAAGGTACTTCCTGTTACTCCCTTTCTGATTGATATTAATTTTCACAGATAATTGCTGTCTTCCTTAGCTTGTCTTGTTTTAGCCTTGTCTTTGAGTTGTAGAAAGTGTTGTTTCAGGTTGCTGAGATCCTTAAAGATCGTCCTTCTTGGTATCGCGATTGCCGTTGCCTTGATATACTGAGTGTAATACATACAGGAAATGGAGGGACTATAGAGCTCATATACCTGCAGGTTTGTGGTGTTTCCGTGCTTAACGTGTGGTTACTTGAGGCAAAGTGAATCTGAAAATTAAGTTTATTCAGCACTCAAGCATTGGTTGTTGCTATTTTACTTCACTTAGACTTATGCACCAACTACATTGGCATCGGCTCGTGACTTTTGGACATTGAGATACACTACAAGTTTAGAAGATGGAAGTCTTGTGGTATGTATTAGGCATAATCCAAAAACTTGTAGTAGAACTTTCCCAATCCAAGTACTTGTCGTATTTGTTTGCATTCATGTTTCTGGGCTTTAATTTGCAGATATGTGAGAGATCTTTAACGTCTACCACTGGAGGTCCTGTTGGGCCTCCTGCTACTAGTTCTGTTAGGGCGAAAATGCTACCAAGTGGTTACCTCATACGGCCTTGTGAGGGTGGGGGCTCAATCATCCACATTGTTGACCACATTGATCTCGATGTAAGTAAATGTAATTGACCAATTATTGAGCTTTGCTTTTACCTGGATTCCTTCTTTTTGAGCAAACATTTTTGGTGCACAGGCTTGCAGTGTTCCTGAAGTTCTCAGGCCACTTTATGAATCGTCCAAGATCCTTGCTCAGAAAATGACAATGGCTGTAAGAAATTTCTTATTTTTCTGTCTTGACAACTGGCTATTTTAAGAAGTTAACTTACCCTAAGATATCCGTGCAGGCCTTCCGATACTTAAGGCAGATTGCGCAAGAAACCAGTGGAGAAATCCAATATGCTGGAGGTCGGCAACCTGCCGTTTTGAGGGCATTTAGTCAGAGATTATGCAGGTAAAAACTCTGATGGTTAGTAGAGACAAATGTATTACACTGTGCTAACAGTCTGAATCAAGCTTTTGCGTTTGATTTTATTTTATTAGTTTTTGCGTACAAGTCTTGCGACTAGCTTGCTAGCGGAAATCTTTCATTCTCAATATTTACTACAGGGGATTCAATAATGCGGTTAGTGGATTTATTGATGACGGTTGGACAATTATGGGTAGTGATGGTGCGGAGGATGTAACAATTGCTGTAAACTCATCACCAAGTAAATTCCTTGATGCACAATACAACACCTTGTCAATTCTCCCTACTTTTGGAGGAGTTCTGTGTGCAAGGGCATCAATGCTTCTTCAGGTATGTTAAGTTCGAGTACTTATAGGACATATTGCTGTAATAGTATCACATAATTCTAATTGCTGGATGTGGTGTTTTTCTCTTTTGCACTTCCCTTTTGTAGAATGTTTGCCCTGCTTTGCTTGTCCGTTTCCTTAGGGAGCACCGTTCGGAGTGGGCTGACTATGGAGTTGATGCTTACTCTTCTGCATCTCTTAAAGCCAGTCCCTATGCTGTCCCTTGTGCCAGACCTGGTGTCTTCCCCAGTAGCCAGGTCATTTTACCGCTTGCTCAGACTGTGGAGCACGAGGAGGTAAGTAGGTCTTATGTTATATTTTGTGATTGTGACTGCTGCAGTAGTTGTCTATGGTCTCTGACTGATCATATAACTGGGGTTTAATTGAATTTACTATGTACCTAGTTTCTTGAAGTTGTTCGGCTAGAGGGTCATGCTTTCTCTCCAGAGGACATAGCTTTATCACAAGATATGTATTTGTTACAGGTTGATAGCTCTGGCCTGCT
The DNA here is from genome assembly GCA_003996215.1 of Jaltomata sinuosa. Lineage (NCBI taxonomy): Eukaryota > Viridiplantae > Streptophyta > Magnoliopsida > Solanales > Solanaceae > Jaltomata > Jaltomata sinuosa. Next base: position 226,622 of record QJPP01002276.1, read on the forward strand.
CGAGATTCAATTTGGTCTTTCTGTGGGTTTTGGGTTCTAATGCTTTTGCTAACAATGCAGCTATGCAGTGGAGTTGAAGAGAATGCCACAGGTGCCTGTGCTCAGCTTGTTTTTGCACATATTGATGAATCTTTTGGTGATGATGCTCCATTGCTTCCATCTGGTTTCTCTGTCATTCCACTGGAGCCTAAATCAGTTAAGTGATGCCTATTATGTATCCTACAACTTCAATGTATGAGTCCGGAGCCTAAAGGACAACTTTTTTCCTCCAAAATTCCAAAGGGGCAACAAAAAAGGGAAACAAACCAAAGGGTTAAAGGTGTGTACTGCCCCACGCCTTGCTAAAAGATTTAAGGGGCCGTCAGTTAGGTGTAAGGCGTGACGGGTAGTACGCCTTATAAGGCGTTAACGTCACCACGCCTTTGTTTCCTTTAATAGACACAAAATGCATTTCTCTTAATACTTGTAATCTTTAATGATATTATATAAAATAATCATATTTAAAGAACTAAATCAATGTAAACTAGTTTGCAAGGATTTACTAAAAGTGCCAAGATAAAGATCTTTGCTCCCCTGCAACTCTTCCAATTCTAGCCTGCCATCTTCCATGCTGATGGTGCCTGTGAATTAATAATACTAATCATTTTGGAAAGAACTATTTAAAGTCATTCAAGACTATTTATTCATAAGAAATTTCAAGTATACCTTGTTACTTAGTGGCGAAACCAGAAATTTCGTTAAGGATGTTCAAGATTAATATATGCGTATGAAATTTGTTTCTGATCTATATACTTCGTATAATTTTCTATATACATAGTACAATTTTTCCAAGAAGCGTGTTCGACTGATCACCCTTTACTGCATGTGATTACGCCACTGTTGTTACTCCTCTGTAAATTGAAGCACCTCTTGAGAATCCACTACTTTTTCTGAATAATAATGATAAGAACACAATAATTCAACACAAACTAACAAAAAAAACAAGAATATAAGACTAATTTTGCGTAGTAATAAAACTCACCTTCTCAAGTGTGCAACATATTCTTCATTTCCTCAAGCTCTTTCTGATAATTTTCTAACTGCAAAAAAAAATTGTTGTCTCCTGTTAGCTTAAGGCATTTTAAATATAATAGCTTGACTTAAGTAATTACACTTACTGAAAAGTTAATATGAGTTGAAGGACCCCAGTATTTTAGTGCAGCTAGATCATATGCTCTTGCAGCTTTTTCTTCCATATTTTAGCCCCCTAAATTCCACATCATTTTTTAGTTTAGTGCTAAGTAAAAAATATAAAAGCATGTTTTTTTAAAAAGAATTGATGTTGACAAAGTTCCTTACCAAGATAAACTGAAATGAGGAGGATTTGATTAAAGAGAAGGCGTGGTAATGTTAACGCCTTATAAGGCGTACTTCCAGTCACGACTTACACCTAACTGACGGCCCCGTTAACTCTTTTAGTAAGGCGTGGGGCAGTACACGCCTTTCCCCTTTGGTTTGTTTTCTTTTTTTGTTGCCCCTTTGGAATTTTGGATGAAAAAATTTGCCCTTTAGGCTCCGGACTCTTCAATGTATAATGAATTTTGGCCGAAGGAGAAACTTGCAAATGCAGAAACTTCAAGTTTTTAGTCACGAGCTTTTTCTTCCTTTCATCTTTTAGAGAATTTAAGATTATTTTTGGTGCTTTGAAAAGTTTATTAGCATCTGAAGGCTCAATTTGGTGTTTTGAGATATCACCTAGCATCTGAAAACGGTCATAGGATACATGGATTAGTTTCTTACCTTATTCTCATAGTTTACTACTGGCTACTGTTTATGATGCAGGATTCTCCCACTGCAGCTCGAACTTTGGATTTAGCTTCAACTCTTGAAGCTAGAACTGGTGGGACACGACCAGCTGGTGAAGTTGAAGGAAGCAATTACAGCCATCGTTCAGTCTTGACAATTGCATTCCAGTTTGCTTTTGAGAATCACTATCGAGAAAATGTTGCTGCTATGGCTCGCCAATATGTGCGAAACATTGTAGGCTCTGTTCAGAGAGTTGCTATGGCTATTGCACCCTCTCAACTCTGCTCTCAGTTGACACCTAAATCGTTCCCTGGCTCACCAGAAGCTGTCACTTTGGCGAGATGGATTTGCAGGAGCTATAAGTATGGGTTCTAAAAATCTTTGCAGTTTTTTTGTTGTATTTCATAGTTATCTGATAGTTGCATAACTAAATTGCAATTCCTGATAAATGTTCTTGTCTGTGTAGCATAGTTTAAATGAAAGGATAATATCTGAAACTGAAGCCCACTCTGATTCACTTGAATTAACAAATATCAAAGGGCTTACCCCTGAACTTGCAACATGATGGAATCATGGAACACTTTGAATTTGTTCCCAGTTTCTCTACCTGGTTTAACTGATTCAATGTGTTCTCAGGATGCATACTGGTGGAGAATTGCTACATGTGGATTCTCAAGCTGCTGGTGATGCTGTTCTGAAACAACTATGGCACCATACTGATTCAATAATGTGCTGTTCTGTCAAAATGAATGTCAGTAGTGTTGTTCATACGTTGTGCTTTTCCAATAGGAAAGGTTTCTCCACGATTCGTTTTGACGAGAAATGTGATGATAGCTAAATGATTTACTTATTTAATGCAGGATTCTGCAGTTTTTTCATTTGCAAACCAGGCAGGTCTTGACATGCTTGAAACCACTCTAATAGCTCTTCAAGATCTAATGCTTGATAAGATCCTAGATGAAGCTGGTCGAAAAGTCCTCCTTTCAGAGTTCCCAAAGATTATGCAGCAGGTTGGACTACAATCTTACTATGTCAATGTACTACGATTCTACATTTAATTAAAAGTCAGATTCTCATGAGGAGATTTATGAACACTTGGAAACAGGTTATTCAATACTTAATGAGTTTTAATCATATGGTGCAATGCATAACTAACCCTCATGTTTCACAAGCCGAGGTTTTAGAGCTTATTAGCAAACAATTTGGTGATTTCTGATACCCTTGTGCTTGTAGGGCTTTGCCTATCTGCCGGCAGGGTTATGTGTATCGAGCATGGGGAGGCCGGTGTCTTATGAGCAAGCTGTTGCATGGAAGGTCCTTAATGATGACAACTCCAATCACTGCCTAGCTTTCATGTTTATAAACTGGTCTTTCGTTTAAGTTTAAAACATATGGTCTGTGTAAGGCTGGCATTAGCTATCAACTCGTTGTAAGTTATTTTGTACTAAACTATGTCTTACTCCAGTGGCGGAGCCAGAAATCCTTACAAGTTACAAAGGGATTCCAACTTGTGACTGAGCCAACTTTTGAACCCGTGTCACCACTGTTTTTAAAGTTCCCCTAATGTCAAGAGGATTCAAAAACATGTATATAATGTACTGAAACATTGTTTTTGCCTTTATTTGCGCAGTATAATTTTTCCACAAAGGGAATTCAAGTGAACCCTTATTTGGTTTTCTTGGATGCATTTGGAAAGTTGGTTGGGTTGCCAACCATGAATGATTATGTTGTTGGAAAATCAATGATTTGCCTAAATAAGGGGTCCAGCTATACTTTGTTGCAGAATCAACCAGAAATACTTGTTGCTGGTTGTTAAAGTTTCTGCTGTTGTTTCATTGGTTTCTTAGAGGGGACAATATTATTACCAACATCATGTAACTATTGTAAAAGATGTTTCTGGCTTTCATCAAATGTCAAACTAAAGTAGGAAAAATGTTGATTAGTAACTTTGAAAGTGTCATTTGGCCAACTTGTTTATGTTTGATGTGATTTTCTTAACAGACTAGGAAGAAAATTGTGAAATGTCTACAAGATGCTATTATCCTGTTCTTTTTCTTTTAATGCCACTTTAACTAGTAAAGGTTCCTCACAGGTCAATTGATTTTATAGCTTTTTACTAATTTATTTCTAATTTTGTGTTTTTTCTTTATAAATAAAATATTTGAAAATAACACGATATTTTTGTAGGATCATTTTCTTTTCTTTAAATTGTAAAGGGCAATGCACATCCATTTCCTCACAAAAATATTGTGCACAAAATTCTTTATAGTAATCAACATTTCAAATTACTCAGATGACCCTTGATTCCTCAAGATAATTGATAAAAAATCGAAAGTTTGAGAATGAGCAACGTCAAAAGTTAAAAATTTAAAAGTACTTTTGAAAAGATTAACCTTTATTAGAATAAAAAATAGTGAAGCTTGATCAATATAAGAATAAAGCAAGGAGGTTGGCAGAAAATGTAACTTTCTTTTGTCCTTTTCTACTTCTTTCTTTAGAACTTAATACAATAGCATTATTCGAGTTTGAGGCTAAAATAGTCCCTTAACTATTAGAGTAGGTTCATTTTGGTCCTTCAAATATAACTCTGAGCATATTTAGTTCTTTAACTTTACTAAAGTGGAGCACTTTTGATCTCCCTAACAAAATCCGTTTAAAAATAATAGTGTTAAACCCATGTGGCAACCCACGTGACTTGTAAAATACAAACTCATAGAGGTTAAGTGTTAGCTATTGTGAGTGTATATTTAATTTTACAAGCTCTTAAACACAATTAAGAAGAAATTCGCACACCCTTCACCAAATTACTAGCTACGCCACTGACTTTAAGACCATTTTGTTACTGCAATTAAGAAAATGGTTATTTTTTTCGAGTGGGCAGATTATTGTGTTCTAAAATATTGTCTTCAAATATAAATAGCTACTACTAAAAAAAAAAAAAAAAATTAAGAAGACAAGAAAGAAAGAAAATGTATATCAATTAAGAAAGAGATAACACTGTCAAATTTACACCGTTAGAAAATTATCCTTTCCGTTAATTTTTAACATTATTATGTTAGGAAGACCAAAAGTGCTTCACTTTAGTAAAGTTAAGAGACTAAATATGCTCAGGATTATATTTGAGGGACCAAAATGAACCTACTCTAATAGATAAGGGATAATTTTAGCCCAAGACTCTGCCTCTATAAGAATACTAATAAAAGCGATTCTCATATTATTTGGCCAAACACTTGTTCAACTGAAAATTCAGACAAATGTAATATTTTTGAAACACAAGTTACTATTTTTTTTCTGAAAATTCAGTCAAAATATTTTTTTGAAGTAAATAAAATTTTAAAATATTGCAAAAAAGGCCTAAACTTTTTGGGTGATAAGTGTAATTTTGCAAACTAGAGAGGATAGACTTGTAATTCATCTAAAAAAAGAAGTACTAATGTTTATACAAAATAGTAATCCTCCAAACTCCAAAGTAGAGAAAATGGAGGAAACAGAGCAAGAATCCGTCAAATCTGCATCCGAAAAGATTTCAAAAGAATTCAAAACCCTAATCAATTCTCAGGATTTGGATTCTTTGAAGCAATTACAAAACCTCATGTACTTCTCTTTGCAACCCATTATTCTTCTTTTAATTTCAGTTGATAGTTTATTGGGTTTCTTGACTGCTATTTTCTGATTTGTTTCATGTATTTGAAGTTGTATTCATTTTTTATTCTGTTTAGTTCTTGCTGAGCATAGTTTTCTGCTACTTAGGTATTGCTCCATCAGGTTATACAGTTTTGGGTGGACCCAAGTTTGGTTTTTTTTTCTTGCTTTAGATACAATAATTGGCTTGGTATGATAATTTTGCTATACTAAATGAGTTGGGTAGTTCAGAAAGTGTTCAATTAATAAACCAGCCTTGGATCACATAGAAAAGTTCTAGCTTGTTGTTCCATCAAAATTGTACAGCTTTGGAAGGAACCCCAAATTTGGCTTTCTTGTTCCTTGATTTTAGATTGTGGGGTTTCCTTATTTTTGCTGAATAAGACCAGTTTGGATGGTTAAGATGAGAGGTGTTAAGTTTAAGCACGAAATGAGAGGATATTTTACTTGGTTATGTGATTGACTGATTGATATGTGCTTTCCCTGTAATTTTTCGGAACCAGCATTTGAATGCGTAAATGAGCTGGAAATATCAGTTTCATAACTTAATTCATGTTAGGATTTCCAAATTACTTTGGCACTACATGGGTGAATGTTCAGTGGGCGCGGTAGCATTTCCAAGAGATAAAGTTTCCTTTGTTGCAAAAAAGAAGACCCTCTCATAGTTGTTGAGTCTAGATGTAAAGCAATTGTTTTATATGTAAGCAATTAGACCCGGGCATGCCCAAGTCTCTCTCCTTCTATGATTAGGCAAGCTGTTAAAATTAGGATTGCAGAGCTGTATACTGAATTAGTGATACCAATATTTGAATGCACATAAGAGTTCAGACTGTCTATTGTATCTGATCCAGGTTAAAGATCAACTAGTCAGTATTTTTATTTCTCGAACCTCTTCGTGCATCAAGACTTCAGATTATGAAAGTGTCTTTTGAGATATGTTGGCTGGCAATTACCAAGTCTCGAAACATTCAGTATGCAATGTGATACTGCTTTGTGTTTTGTATATTAAAGTATCAAACTTGTACCATCCCTTCTTTGAGTATGTAAAGTTTCTTGCGACTATTCATTACAACAACATACATCATCAAAAAGCTCATATCTATCATATGGTGGGTTTTTACCCCTTAGATCAGAAAGAAAGTTCCACACAGCAGTATTGGAATTTAGCAACCTGGTGATTAGATATATGTTAACCAAAAGATCACCTCCTTTGTGATCTCTTATAGTATTCTCCTTTGATTGGAGAAATTTTCCTCAAGAAGCTTTACTTCAGTCACTTATCAGGGAAAAAAAAGAAGAAAAAAACGAATTTGAGAGAATGCTTATTAGCGTAAAGTTCACATAGGAAACTCCTACTGAAGTTGCTTCCTGGAAGATCACACCTTATGTCTTGTTTGGGGCTCTGACTTCTGCTCGAGTCTCGGTTGTTTCTCTATGAAGTCACCCATATGCTACATTCAGAACTTGTTCAAAGCGTTTGAAATCATGATTTTGCATCTGAGCACTAAAGAAATTATGTTCTTATAGTACTTTTCTTCTGTTTGTGATTAGAATGTGGTCATGAATATCAGCCCGTTCCTGAACGCTTCGAAGCTGCCACCTCCTTTAAACTTAACTTTCTGCCACATTTGTGATAGCTATTTGTCATAATTCTGGATGAGGTTTTTTACCATGTGATTCATCGGTTCGGTTGGTTCATTGTCTTATTGTCATTCTTTGTTCCGTTTTCATGATTACCTTATGTCTTGTAAACTCAAAATGCAGATTGGGACGGTTGCAGGACAGCAATGCAGTTCTTTCCCACTTCAATGAGTATTCAGAACATTGTTTTGCAGAGGTCTCGGCAGATTTCTCTAGAAATACACGGCTCTTAAAATCTATGAAGTTAGACCTTGATTACATATTTCAGAAGTTGAGGTATGATCTTCCTTTTCTTCCCTCATATTATCCTCTTCTTTCTGAATTTTAATATCAGTTTCCAATAATTGCCGAAAGAGGCTGAATTTGATTGACTATTCTGTATGATTGCACCAATCAGGGGCGGACCTACATAGGTTCAAGTGGGTTCATATGAATCCACTTCGTCGAAAAATTACACTATATATACATGTATATATAATCAGTTTTTGAATATTTACAAGGTATATATTAAATATTGAACCACACTAACAAGTGAAACGTTCAGCTCAGTGGCAAAGTGGGTTCAAAGTGCTAACTCCCAAGACTCGAGTTCGAACCCCACCTTCAACTCTCCTTTTCTTTTTAAACAATTAAATATCCAGCACTAGCATACCCTATTCTCACCTCCTCTGCATATATTTTTTTTATATATTGAACCCACTTGGTGAAAATCCTGGGTCCGCCACTGGCACCAATCATCTGTACTAATTTGCTAGAGATAAACTATTAAGTTCATTATTTGAACATTTCACTAGAATCTACTCAACCTTCTGATCCATGCTCTGTGGCAACACAAAAGTATATGTTGCTTCCTTCTGATCTTCTTCTAAAAGATGCATTTCGCAATCAAAGCCATCAGCCCATCATATTCATTTTCTTCAATTGTTTCATCTGATACTTTGTGCTACCATTTCTGTAGTTTCATCCAACCTCATGGTTTTCAGTTTAAATTCCTTTTTGCCTAGGGTGATAAAGTTTTGAGGAAATCTAAAAAGGTCTCATAGTGTCGTTTTCCACAATCAACCATGCTTCAACCCTCAATCCATTAGGCTCTGTTATGTGAATCTTTTGTACCAATTCTACTATATTCAGGGTGGTTTCAGTGTTTGCTCATTCCAAAAATTCAGTATTCAAAAGATCATTACGATTAGTCTATTCTCACGCTGACCTTCAGTTATTATTATATTATTTATTTTTTTGACCTTCAGTCAACCCTCTTTCATCCGGGATTGGAACCAGCTACGCTTAAAAAAAGCTTACATACGCAGAGTTACAGTTTCATTTCCCACAACTTAAAAGTATTTGATTCAAGTATGAAACTGCTCACTAGGTGAGGCCCAAAAACAAGCTGCATGGTCCCCTTGCATAGACTCGAAGTCAATTTTCGTTATTTAGTACTCCTGTCAGCATTTTGGATGTTATGTAGAGATAACAGTACATTCGTAGACTACAGGCTCTATTCCGAAAATTGGGGAATCTTTTTTAGTGATAACTTTATCATTCTTATTACTTTTAAATGTTTATTTTCCCTTTTCAGGAGCATGAAGGCAAAAATCACGTCAACGTATCCAGATGCACTTCCAGATAATACAACAATTCAGGCACTTGATCAAAGGCCTGATCTTGAAATGCCACAATAAGTAAGTTTGGTACTGTAACTGTTGAGGAAATGTTGGTTCTTCTATTTCTTCCATTGTAGATATGGAAAAGCCGGTTTGGCACAGACTGCAGGCTATAGTATTAACTTTGATTGGTAACATCAAAGAACAAGGAATTTCGTTCTCAGAATGAAAATGTATGCCTTGTAATTAACTGAGGATTTTCTTATGCTTATGGCATTTTTCATCTGCTGCATTCTTTTGGCAGTGGGGTTGAAGGAAAATATATATATATTTGGTATATTAAATATGATATACATAAAATATACGTATTTTAATTATATTTATAATTAATGTATATATTTTTGTAAATTAGCTTACGGTTGTAACTATTTTTTACCAAGTGGCCAAGTATGTTAAAAAAAAAAAAAGAACCTTCAAAATTATCCCTCATTTGAGGTATGAATCATCAATATTTGATTCATTACTGTCCTGTCTCTGGAACCAAATATCATTCGGTCATCTAGTTTATAAAATATATACATAGTTTATAAATGAGGTATACTTTATATTAGATATACATAAAATATACATAGTATATACAAAATATTTATTTCGCATGGAAAATGCCTATATTTTGATTAGTTTTAGAAATATCGCTTATTTTCAAGTCGTGAAGTGACTATTTGTGATTTTTTCTCGCATAAACCCATAAAGTGTCGCTACAAAATAAGGTGAAATTAGTTACCTAATATGTCAGTAAATTGCTCGTAACTAACTTAGCTTTTTGATAATATGTTTTTAATTTGTTGCTAAATAGGATTAGTGATAGATTCTGTTGTTTCGTATTTGTCCATAGCTAATTCATATTCTTTTTAATAGTATGTATATATCCATATATTGTCATTAATTAACTTTACATATAATTAATTGCGAATAGTAGTAAAATTAATTTTGTTCACTATAATTTTCTAATGTGAAATTTACAGAACGACAAAATGCTGATGTGATGATATTATAACTTAGATTATTAGATTCCAAAATATACTTGCAATTAAAATTATAATACTAATTAATTGACACATTTATAATCTCAATAAAATTAGAAGTGTATTAAATACTCTTATATCATTTCAATAGTATTAGATTGCAATATATTTAGTAACGCAATCTAATCGTTGCAACGATTATGGTGAGGAATAAGTTCACTAAGTTAGCATTAATTTATCTTGTTAAACTCTTATAAAATGCTAGACCAATTTAATACTTTATCCTTCCCCTTCACCAAATTAAAGTATTAAACTAAATTAACCAATCTAATTATGAGAATAATTTTTTATTACTTCATCGGTTTCATATCACTTGACACACTTTTTAAGAAAACGTTTATTACGAGTGTATTTTATTAAAATAACTTTATTAACAATACTCTGAAACTCTAAATTTGACTACTACTTTATATAGTTATTTAATACTAAGAATAAAAAGCAAAAAACATAATAAAATTCTTTTGATTTTTTAAATTAGACAAGTAAAATGAGATTTATTTTTATTATAGGGGTCAAGTAATATGAAAGCAGAGGGGATATAATTAGATTCTTTTGTTCTTTATCATAACTAGCCTTAATTGAACTTTAAATGTTTATACAATTGAACTGCTTTTCTTAATATTTCGATTTTCAATTTGATAGCCCCAATCCAGAATGCGTTTTAATTTAGGGATAATTTCAAATATGTAAAATAAAGTAATTAGTTTACAAAAAATATAGCCAAGTTTTCTTTAAAAAAAAAAAAATAGCCCAAAAATGAATTAGCCACAAAAAAAAATTATAAAAAAATAGTTATATGTATATGTAATGTATCGATAGTGTATAAAAGTTATGTAATGTATCAAAATTGCATAAACAGTGTATAAACGTGCATCGATATTGTATAAAAGTTATGTAATGTATTAAAATTATATAAATAATGTATAAACGTGTATTAATATTGTATATATAGTGCACAAACGTGTATCAATATTATATAAATGGTGTAGAAACGTGTATCAATATTGTAAAATAGTGTGTACAAGTGTATCGATCTTTTTTTCCCAGTCATTAAGTCTTTAAATGGAAGCATAATGAACAACAAAGCTTTTAACCATTAATACAACCTCTCCAAACAAGTTCTTTCAATCCCGACCAACTCAAAATTAAATCTCCTCTAAGCAGTCCCAAATTTTAGGTATGAGCTTCCCTCGATGTTTCGAGTCTTTTGATATATAATTCGCTCAAAACGATTCACGTTTACAGTACATCAAAAAAAAATTAAAGAGAAAAAACAAGATCGAAGAAGAAGCAGACGAAGAAGAAAGAAGCAGACGCAGAAGAAAAAGAAAGAAGAAGCAGAAGGAAGAAACAGAGAAAAAAAAAGAAGCACAAAAAAAAGAAGCAAGCGTGATAAATTTTTGGTCAATAATTTGGCCGACTGGCCATTCTGTATAATTTTTCCTTTAATAATTTATTAATTAAACCAACAAATCAACATTTAATTTAATTTTCCTCTTCAATAGTATAAGTCAACAAATTAAATTTTAACAGTTCATAATTTTATCATTTGTCCTAAAACATTCACGATTATAATTACTAAATCTCATAAAATAGGATTATGGCAAATTTATTCATAATTATATTGTATAACTTATTGTTGTACGAAGGATTTTTAATAAGTGGTATGGTATGGACATTTTAAAAAGTGAATAAATTACCATAGTAATATTATAATTTAGATAAATATAATTAAAATATTGTACTACAACTCTCATCGACAAGTTTTCATTCTTCGAAATATATTCGTAATAAACATATAAGAATATTACAGTTTCAAGAAATTTCAAAAAAAGAATAAAAATAATAAGAAAATTTATAGTAGAAAAATGCAGGCAAATACAAATAGTCAAAAAATTTGAAAGTGTTGCCTGGTTGGTAGAGAGATTCGAATCCTTAATCACATTGGTGAAAACATCATCAATCTTTGTTGATAAACAATGACATTTTATTTATATCTAGTCTAATATTCTAGTTCACAGCTTATTTACATATATATAATTAAAAAAAAATGGGCAAGCGGTGTCGAATAACACCCTTGGCTCCACATAGTTGCGCCCTTAGTGTAAATCGCGTGCGATCTAGGAATAACAAGATTACAACAATCTGATCTCTTTATTAATTACACGAGATTGTCCATCTTATACAGGTTTAAATACCTCTTACCTTTTTAATACAATTCAATTTTTAGAAAATATTGGTGAATTAGAATTAAGTGTCTATATTAAAATTAGTTTACAAGAAAACATAGTCATAGTGACTAATACTAATGCAATTGCGTGTAAAATTTGTGACCAAATATTTTTTCATATTGTGCCATTAATTTATCATTTTGATCAGAATATTACACTTTCAAGAAATTTACCAGAAAAAAATTAGAAATAATAAGAGAATTTACAGTAGAAAAATGCAGGCAAATGCACATAGTCAAAATCTTTGAAAGTATTGCCTGGGCAGAGAGATTCGAACTCTTAATCACATTGGTGAAAACAAGAAACTTAACCAAAGAACCATCATCAATCTTCGTTGACAAACAATGTCATTTTATTAATATCTAGTCTAATATTCTAGTTTCCAGATTATTTATATAGATATAATTTTTTTTTAAAATGGACAAGCGATGTCGGATAATACCCTTGGCTCCCCTTGGCTGCGCCCCTGATATAAATCGCGTGTGATTTAGGAATAATAAAATGATGACAATCTGATTCCCTTTATTAATTACACGAGATTGTCCCTCTTTTACAGATATAAATAACTCTACGATTTACTTTTTTTACACAATTCAGTTTTGAAAAAAATATTGGTAAATTAGAATTAAGTGCCTACATCAAAATCAGTTTAAGAGAACATAATCATGGTGGCGAATACTAATACAATTGCGTGCAAAATTTGTGGCCAAATATTTCTTCATGATATGCCATTACTTTATCATTTTGATCAGGTTCATATAAGAGAAGGTTATACTCTAACAATATAACAAAATGGTAAGGCAGTTGGTGCGAAATATCTTTTTTGGTATAATTATTTAGTATTCGTTATTCACTTGCTTGACTAATTTAAATTTATGTCAAGTAGAACATTCTTTTGTTACTACTTTATGGCCGGCGTAAATCCATTCTTTGATCAGCAAATCACCTTTCTTATAGGAGGAAGAGAAAATTTGGATTCTCAGCTTATTTGAAAACTTCCTTAAAGGGAAAATGCATTCGGCCAAAGTGTTTCTCCATTCTCTTCTAGGAAGGTGATTCATTCTGATTCGTTCGGCAAATCACCTTTCTTAAATTAAAGAGAAACATGGACTTTTGATTTTTAGTTTATTTGAGAACTTTTTTATAAGGGAAAGCTAGCGCTCCCGATTAGAGTATTTCTCCACTTTCTTTCGGGACGACGATTCAATTTGGTTTGATAGGCAAATCACCTTCTTTAAGGAGGAAGAGGAAATTTTGGATTCTTAGCTTATTTGAAAATTTTCCTACAGGGAAAAGCGCTCTCGACTAGAGTATTTCTTCATTCTCGAGTTTGAACTCGAAACATTAATTTGGTTGAAAGTAGAGGGATTATATAAATCCCAACATATCCTATTTGGTATATATTTGATACTACTAATTCGATTAATTTAGATTTGTGTCGCATAGAGTCAAAGAAAAGTATTCTAGACGAGTGGGTTTCTCTGTTTTTAGGGCTCGAACAAAATAATTCTAGTTTAAGGTGATGAAATCTCATTCATTTCACCATACTCCTTGATGGTGTGTGAAAGAAAAATCACACATACATAAAGCAAATGCATCCTACAAATTTTATAGACAATTTTATTTTTTACTTCAACATTATATTATTTGCAGGCCCCTCAGTGTCAAGGAAGACACGTTTCAAGTTAGATTCTACACAAGAGCGCTTTCAATTTCCTTCGAGAAGAAATGATCATGTGATGTCAATTTGAATCTATTTTCTTTATTCTACCGAAAAACGGAAAGGAGAACCGACTCGTTTCTTCCTTGCGGAGGACAAATCAAGGCATGCTATTTTTCGTTCAAAGTTTGAAGACACAACATATCCCCCCCCCCCCCCCCCCCCCCCTCTTATTTGAGTCTCTTCAATGTTGGTTTTCATCTCTTTATCAACAACGTTCAAGTGAGAAAATGTTGAAATTAAAACTTCACGTTGGTTGGTCATAACTTGAAACAATTGTCATGTGACTCAATTTAATTTTAAATAGAATACAAGGCTTAAATCTGAATCCTAATTGTATGCGGACAAGTGAGGTTATTGACTTCTGATAAATTATCACGTGTTTTTGACGGGAAGAACACGTGAAAATTCTTAAAAATAAAGATGACAAAGACTCGCGTTTCATGGGCATGATGCAAATTAATAACTTAGATGTGCATTATTTTCCATATGGTACCTCTGCCTTAACTAAATGCAAATGGTTCAAATTTTTTGTGCATTATGTACTTGAAATCTATTAGTACTAAAAAAGGTTGAGTATTATAAATAGCGGTTTTTACGAAAATGTACCACTTTCAAAAGTTTTTTCAAAAAAAGTAGTCGTATGTATACCACATGTATATGCATGTACACTGTCAAAAAAAATTAAAAAAATAGCCGTATGTATATCGCATGTATACTGAATGGTCATTTCGGTCGGGTAAGAACTTAGCCGAATGGCTATTTTAGGTAGTAAATTATAAGTGACTATTTTTTGTGTAAGAAATTTAACACAATGACTATTTTGTCTAATTTTTCGTGTCTGCAATCTATATTAAAGTGATGTCACTTGATATTTGAAACTAAATTTTTTTTTTTTTGTCATTGCAGGGTCCAAGATCTTGTTAATTTTTTCGTTGAAGGAATGTAATTGGAGTAACAATTAAATCAGAAAATCCCACAACTACACTCAAATTATTAATAAAACATTTCTATAATAGTTTGCCGATGGATAAGCGAATCGTATCGAGCGTGCCACTTCCTAACCCATACTAATATATTGTTAATCCTATGTCATATTCCATCAGAAAAACGCCTTTGTATCTGTCTTCCCGCCTTTTCATCAATTCGAAAAGCCTTAGCAAGAAGATCACTCGGAATCTCTGGATCCGACCCGAAACTTGCATCCGCTACCCGAATTAATCCAGGAGCTTGGCTACTAAGAGCCGTAATGGTAACAGCATTAGCTTCTCCCATATTCCTCTGGAAATGTACAAGACCTTGTGGAACAACAAAGAAATCACCAACTTCAAGCGTTTTCGTGAAGAGACGGTTCTCCGGGTCAGAAGTTACAAATCCGATTTCCACACGACCCTCGAGGACTAGCACGATCTCCGTGGCACGAGGATGAGTATGAGGAGGGCTGAATCCATTTGGTGCGAAATCAGCACGACCTATGACAATGCCGAGAGTGTTAGCTCCGGGAATTGAAGCCGGAGTTACGAGGAATCCGATTCCGTTTGATGTGTTTCCGGGTAAATGCAAGCCACTGAAGAAGAAGTCCTCTGCTTTAACAAGCTTTGTGTCCTTGCAAACCTTCCCATTCAGGTGCACTGTTAAAAGTTTTTTTAACACACATGATTAGTATTTAGTACTCCATTCGGTTCATTTAATTTGAACTACCAGGAGAAAGGCTATACCCATACGGACCAATGATTTGGACGTCCAGGAGGTTATACTATAACATATAGGTGGGAAATAGAGGTTGACAGAGCAACTAAAAGTAGCTTTATTGGATCAATTATTTTAGCTATTACTACTTTTCAAGTCCATCTTCAACTATAAAGTGGTTTAAGGATCCAAGAAATTATTGCTGTAAAATCTATTGTAATAGCATTCAAAGGCGAAATTGCCTCTGCTTTTCATGTCAAGTGTTACAAATCTAATTTAGTGGGATTTATGAAATTCTTTTTCATCTTCCTTGGATGCTTACCTTATTATTATGATGAAATAAAAAGGAGAAAGGGCCTTTTCTATCCCTCTATTTTCAGGTATTTTGCTTATTCTTACATGTTAACAATTCAAATGAAATTAAACAAATAAACAATCGAAAAAAGAATGGTCGAATTAAGAAAAAATTTAAAAGCTTTCTTACAATTTTGAAAATAAGTATCAATGTATATAGGGATGTAAATCTAAATAATTATTTCACACTTTAAAGTCATCCAAAGAATATAAACTTCTCAAAATGTGAGATTTGAAATCTTGAAAATAAGACAAGTTACCTGTTACAATAGATAAAGGTATCATGGTAGTGTAAGAATTAGTTATATTGACAATGTTCATATAACTCTTCATTTTCCTTCGTAAAAGAACCCAAAAAAAGTGATTAGTAAATGCTTATTTCCACATAATTAATAAACCTGAGCTTGTGGAGTCAGTTACACAAAAATCCTGAAGTGGACTTGGGTCAGCTGCTAAACAAATCCCAAACAAGAGACCTAACACAAAGAACTTAAAAGCCATTTCAACTTATTTTCTTTTTTGAGGGGCTTTAGAAATAATGAACTGCTTATAGAGAGCTTTTTCAATGGAGTTGCAGAAAAAAGCTTCACTAAAGACTGGTATTTATAGTGATGCCAAAGGGGAATTAAGTTATGTTATGTTGTGTATCCTAAATATACCATTCCAACAGAATTGAATTAGTCTAATGATTCTCATTTGTACATGTTCATTGTCATAATGTAGTGTAAACCAGAACAAGTCTTAACGATTCTTATAAGGAAAAATTACACAACGTACCTGGCAATCATACCTAATTACGTTTCATATCAATAGTTTAATTCAATTGCTTTTTGCAGCAGAGGGTTTAAAACTATTGATACACTCAACTGTATTTGTATTTGTATTCTCAGATTTCACAAAATATATAATAGAGATTTTTATGCTGAAATTTTATGAATTTGTATTTGTATGTCGAGATTACTCTTCTCATGACTCTTCACAGCCAAATTTTAGAATAATTGACTCTTTAATTTTGTCACATTGCAGATGGATTGTAATTTGTAACCTCTCTCTGCCGAACCTTTAATCTTTTTATTTTTATTTTTATTTGTGGTGGCTGGCCGGAGCGGGTGGAGGGCAAAGACTACTAAGTACTAACCAATAGGGGTGGGCATGGTATGGTACGGTACGGTATTTGAAACTTTGATTCGGTAATTTTGGTATTCAATTTTTAAAAATACAATACCATTATCATACCAAACTAGTTCGGTATGGTTCAGTATTTAAAAGTTCGATTTCGGTATCTTGCGGTATATGGTAAATCGGTAACCATAGTTTGTTCAACTTCGACTAATATATACTTGTACAATAGTAGAGAATTATGATTTCGGCTTTTCAAAAAATGTCTCAATTATATCATATCAACACATTACATATGTTGAAATATATATTCAAAAGAAGGTATAAGCAACTCCCTTTGTTAATCAATTATACAACAAAATATTTCAATCATGATTAAGTAGTCAAAGTTCCAATGTCTAAATATTTAGTTTTATACTAATATTAGGTTGTATATTTGCTAGTATTTTAATAATATATAAATTATTTATGCAATTATATACTTCGGTATGGTATTCGGTATTTCGGTATTTCATTTATAAATACCGAATACCATACCAAATACCATTCCAAATACCAAAAAAAAATTAAAATGCATACTATATACCATACCAAATACCATAATATCCAAATCACGGTATAAAAAATTTTGATTCGGTATGGTAATTCGGTATATACCATATCATGTCCACCCCTACTAACCAATGTGTTCCATGAGGCCAAAATGGGCTGAAATCTCAGATCCGTGCGCGTTTGAAAATAATAATAATTTGTTCTTAGAATTTTAACAATTCAACACATAATTTAACAATTAAATATACTTTGAATAAATTCAAATTTGAAACTTAAGTTCCATATATCATAAAAAAATAAAATATAATTATTAATTTATCAAAAACACATAAATCCAACAAATCTATAGCACCTTTTTATTTTTTTCAAACCTGCATTTCAGTCATGCATACAAGACTGCACATGTAAAAATGAGCTGAAATTTCAAATAGTGAGTCTGAAAGTTTTTGTCAAAAAAAATAATATATTTTTCAAATTTAAACACTCAAAAATTTACTCCAAATAAGCTTAAATTCGAAACATAAATTTCATTTATCATAACGAACAAACTTCAATTATCAATTTATCAATATAACACTAAATTTAACAAACTCATTTAACACCCTTTCAATTTTTCATATATATTTGCGCTCAGTCATATAAGACTGAAACACATGTTAAAATTAATTAAAATTTCAGTCATATGTGTTTGAAGGTAGAAACAAAAAAAATAAATTATTTCTTTTTCTAGTACTGGGTATTCGTGTAAAAAATAAAAATAAAAATAAGGTGAGTACACTTAAATGAGGTGACCAAAACAAGACACCTCATGAATTTTTTTAGAGTGAAGTATCAAAAACACCCATAAATTATTTCTTTTTTTTTGAGTTTCATATCTAAACTATCAAAAATGTCAGTTTCATACCTAAACTATCAATTATTAATTTGAGAAACACACCTCAACTAATATGCGATGGTATGCCGTATGTGTACGATACTCTCTTTTATTTAAAAAAATTTGCCACGTGGCACTCTGCGTGAAAAAAAATCCCACCTTAGCAAAAATTAAATAAATTATTAATGTTGAATTAAAAATTAAATATTCACCGTGTTGAAAAATAATGAAAAAGAAGGGGAGAGTTTAGGGTAAAGTCAATTGTTTTTTTTAAACAATGACGTGTCAGCTAAAAAAATAAAAATATGCAATATCATCAGAATATTTAATGGTCAAACGCGCCTAAATATGTTTGTATATAAACACTTGATCTAGTTAACGTTGAGGTGTGTTTCTCAAATTAATGAGTGATAGTTTAGGTATGAAATTCAGAGTTTCAATACTTTAGGTATGAAACTCAAAAAAAAGAATAGTTTAGTTGTTTTTTTGATACTTCACTCATTTTTTTTTAGAGAAAATGCTTATCTCCCTCTAAAGTTGGACGTGATTTGGATGTAGACATCTAAACTTTTCGGGGGTCCTATCACCCCACTCAATAATTTTAAACTGATATTATTACATTCATTTTGTGTCAGCTCCAAATTTTCAAAAATAAGTGTTAGTCACACCCTAATCATCAATCGACACGTGTTAATTTAAATTTAAAAAAAATATTTTTCTTTTTTTCTTTCTTATTTTTGACTTTATAACTTTTCTATTCCACAACTCACCCACCTCCTTTATGTGCTTCTTCTTCACTAACCCATTTTTCTCATATTCTTTCCTCTGTTCTTTCTTCTTCTGCAACTAATCTTCTTCATTGTTTTTATAGAATGTGCTTTTTCTTCTTTTTTTTTTCATATTCTTTCATTTTTTGTTTTGAGCAAATTCAAGGTTATGAAATATCATCATTTTTTTTATATAACTTTAGCAAAATTGAAAATGAAGATTTTGAAAAGAATCAATGAATTCCCAAAAATTGTAAGGAGTTGAATTTAATTTTGAATAAAAGTTAAATGATATCTCCTAATCATCTTGAATTCAATGAAATTTATAAAATTATTCGAAATGTAAGAAAAATTTTCAGATTTAAAGTGAAGATGATAAAATGTGAAGAAATGATAAAATCAGAGTGGGTTTGGGGTGGAGTGGAGTGGGGAGGGGTGTGTGTGTCTAATGGAGATGAAAAAATGGTGGCAACAAGCTAAAGAAGGAAGAGAAAAAGAAAAGAAAAAAAATTAAAATAACAAAAAAATAAAAAAAAATATTTTATAAAGAGAAATTTATAAAAATAAAATTTTAATTTTTTTTTCCCGGTTCCTCACTCTCCTTAAGAGAGTGCATACACTCTCTATGATAGGTGGCCAAAAAAGAATGTAATAATATAGTTTAGAATTGTTGAGTGAGGTAATAGTACCCCCGTAAAGTTTAGGTGTCTACATCCAAATCACGTCCAACTTTAGTGGGGAGTTTATGTATTTTCTCTTTTTTTTTACTAAAAATCAAGTCAAATTGGATGAGTTGGATTATAAGCTACTCCATCATTTAGCCCATTTTGATGGGTCAACTACACAAATGCCCTTTAAAGGGAGTGACTTTGCATTTTTGCCCCCATAAAAATGGTTTTACAAAAATAGCCTTCCTTGTTTTTCATGTATAGAGCAACTACCTTTTTGCCCCTCTACACCTCAAATATTTTTAAATAACTCTCAATGCTCATTTATCTCTCAACTTTTATATATATTTCATTTTCTCTTTTTTCTTTTCGTTTTTTTATTTCTATTTTTTCTTTTTTTTATTTTTATTTTTTCTTTTTTCTTTTTTTTTCTTTTTTTCTCAACCTTTTTTTT